>CM034357.1:54590098-54863711 GCA_019925275.1 Mytilus edulis | reverse complement strand
TTCCATCTTATGATTGGAGTATAAATGGCTGAGTCCTAATTTCAGTTATAAAGTATGCTGTAATTTACTAAAGATTAAAAAATAGTATTATTTGCATCAAAATTAAAAATTCCAACTTCAGGACAATAACCTCTGTAAGGAGCCAGTTCAAGGGTCGATCCAGCCATTTTCAAAAGGGAAGTTCCCAACCGAGGATAAAAGGGTGTTCCAACCATATGTTCCCCTTCAAATGCATTGATCGTCGATAAAAAAGGAATTCCAACCCCGGACATCCCCGACCCAACCACCCTCCACTGAGTTCGTCGTTTACGCCATTTGTAATATTTGTAAATTTTGTATTGCTGAACTTTTCGAGATTTGCAGAATCTGCATGTCTTTAAGTGTAGCTTTCAAAATAATTATAAAAACCTAAATATGAGAATTAGCGTTTACTTTGGTCAAACTCTATGTACAAAGTTTGTCTGAAAGGCCCTGATGGTTGGTAGTGTATCATCAGGTTTAGGGACAGAGCTCTGGTACTGACATGATTTGTAACAAATTTAGTTAGGAAGTGAAATAACAAAAATATCAAAAGAAATATAAACGGAAATTCCCTTATCAAATTTATATCCAATAGCTCATACACATCAAACGTTCTCATATCTTAAATTTCTTGTCAGTGAATAATTAAGAAATTACAAGGTTCCTACCTACTCTTTCATGCAAAGTTGTCCTTTTTCTTTACTAGTCTTACGTCACTTTTGATCTTTCAGCTTATAACGTTACTACATGTTTATGGATCTTTTGCCTTTCAAATCTTTGGTTTTAATTGTAATTCCTTGTGTAGGTAAATCCAGAAAAGATCTTTGGACGGAGAGACTGTATAAAGTCTTTTTTTTTAAATCAAGCGAGATACCCAATAAGACCCCGACATGCATAGTCATTAAATTAAAAAAACAATTTGTTACCCAGTAGTCATAAAATGGTATTTACTCTTAGAAAATATTAATGGTACAAGGATTAAAATGTTGTTATTGTCAACAAAACAAGAATAGTTCGTTTAATTATTGTCCCGAGAAATTCTTCACTCTACTCTAGCAGAGGTTATATAATACGGTTGTTGTTCCGTGTACTTCTTCTTCAATAGAATAAAATTGTAATTAAAAAAAACGAAGAAAGTAAAAATTGCTTACCAGATCATAAATCGTGGTTTTTACTATCAATAGTAAACATCTCTGGGACACGTATGTATGCATAAAATTTATTGAGTTCAAAAAATATATGTGAACAAATCTGTGTCTACGCATACATTTAATTTTACCTTCGAAAAGGAGTCCATAGGAGAGGATCATTTTGTTATCATGTGGTAGAAAAGGTTATCGTATATAGAGCCTTATAGTTGATTCAAGTATCTGTCTTTTTTCATTCATACCTGTACTGTAAAACGACACTACAGTCCTTTATTTCGTTTTAAATGGAAGTGCAGGAACCTACAGTTAGCTATCAAAACAATTACAACGATTATCATAAATGTAAATGAATATCTTGAAAGTCAAAAAGGTTCATTGAAATTAATGATTTGTAATTCGATATTAATAACTTGTACATTCCGGAGATACAATTAGAAAATCCGCGGTTCAGGTAGATCCTCTTTTAGTGAGATATGTATCATAGTGTTTGCGTTTGAAGTATTTGATTGTTTCTACATTATTTCGATCTGCTGCAACACAAATTTGATTTCTTTACATATTCCACAAGTTTTCCATGGTATTTGGGCATTTGATTAAATACAGCTAATTGCTTGTCCCGACGTTCATTTATAAAAATCGTAGTTGAAGATCCGTTTATCCTCGCGGCCTGTTCTGTTTGATTGAACGTATCTGTGGTTTCTGCAAAAGAAAAGAAAAGAAATATATCTAATAATTGAAATTTTCCTAGTTGTTCTTGAAAACATTTATGTTTAACATTCACAGAATCTTTTGATTTGAATTGTAATTCACTGAGTGTAACGTATATCAAATATATACAGGCAACAGTATTATACCGCTGTTCAAAAGTTATAACTATTTTGAGAAAAAAACAAATTCGGGTTACTAACTAAAACCGAGGAAAACACATCAACTATAAATGAAAAATTAAAAATATCAATACTTGTTTGAGATAACATACAACATGTTAATATACAACATGTAACTTGTGCACCAGTTTCAGTGGAGAATATGTTGAATGTGTTTCCACATAGTTTCCAATGTCATGCTTTGTTGGAATGATCACAGACAAGCCGGACACAACATTGAGTGGGCCCAAATTCAAATACCATTGTGACCAAGTTTGGTTCCAATTGATATTTGAATGCGTTTCCAAAGGGTAAAATGTTGAAATACTTTCCCACTGCCGGCCATAAAGAATTGGACCTGAACATGACTAACAGACGGACGACAGGCGCGAAGTCATGTCAAAATCTCAGCCTAGCTTAAGCTAGATGAGTAAATTAGAAAAGGGTATCAACTAGACCTAAACACTTATATACTGGATTTTAACATCCTGTATTTCGCTACTCTAATGTCCTCTTCAAGTTAAAAAAGAGATTGGAGAATTAATAAGATGAGCCCTTCAAGTTGGTTCGCTTGAACCTATATTTAATTTAAATTTGATATATTTTTATCTTCCGTGGCTGCTTGGATGATGGAAGAAATGTCATCATTCAATGTAGCTGCTCAGTACGTAGCTCTAAAGGTCGCACTTTTTTGTGGGGGAAATCTCATCCTTGATATCAGGATTGCAATTTGTATTTGAGCCAGACGATTGGGTTTTTATCGTTGAAAAAATGTCAGTCATGTCAGTCATGTTATGGCAAGCCATTATCGTCTCATCTATATGTTAACCTTTTTATTTGAAAAAATTATTAACACTAAGAAATAAAAGCATAAGAGAACACACTGAGAAAGCGAAGTTACACATTGAGATTTCAAAATTATACACTGAGATTTAAACGAATGAAAAACACACACTAAGAATTTAAAATTACACACTGAGATTTAAAAAAAAACCCAAACTGAAATGAAATAAATTAAAAAACAAAAAAAATCAGTAAGAATTGTTAATAATACAATTGGGTGTCCAAGTGTGCTTTTTTTCTATTAAAGTGTGACTTATTATCAAAATATTTTTAAAAAATGTTTTGACGAGAACGACTTGCAATAGCATGTCAGTATTCAATGTTAAAGTTAGGTAACAAAAAAATGTGTTTTAAATAAAATTCGTAATGACATATAAACGTCTACGTGAACTCAATGTTGAATGAAGCTATTCTTCAGAGTCCAATCATGTGGTTTTCAAAGCAATTTACAGTTTGCTTAAAAAAAACTATTCGGAAACTTATTACAGGTTGCCATGGAACAGGCAAGCCAATACATCGTAGCACAGCATTTTCAGAAGTGGCAATAATTATTTATCAAACATGCAGATTAGGGGAGGGTTGGAATCCCGCTAACATGTATAACCCTGTCACATTCTGTATATATGTGCCTTTGTAAAGTCAGGAGCCTGTCATTTAGTTGTTTTCGATTGTTGCTGTGTTACATATTTTGTTTTTCGTTCATTCTTTTGTACATGAATTAGGCCGCTACTTTACTCATTTGTCATTTTGGCCTTTTATAGCTGACTACCAATGCGGTATGGTATATGCTTATTGATGAAGGCCGCACGGTTATATAGTTGTTAATTCTGTGTCATTTGGTCTCTTGGAAAGAGTTGTCTCAATGGCAATCATATAACCCATCTTCTTTTTATGCATCGACAATGTTACGAAAATAGAAAAAAAGATAGTATGATGCCTTTGATGTTTGAAACATATTCAAATTTCATGATCTGTTTAAGTAATAAATAAAGGCAACAGTAGTATACCGGTGTTCTAAAGTCATAAATCGTACGAGAGAAAACACTCCGGGTTTCAAGCTCATATCAAGGGAAACACATCAACTATAAGTGAACATCAAAAGAACATCATGAACACTTAAGTGGTACAAAAACAAACGCCAGCATACATGGAAGCAAACTATTTGATAACAACTACCATGTTCCTGACTTGGTACAGGATATTTCAAGAAAAAAATGTGGATTGGACATGGTTTTATGGCTAGCTAAACCTTCCTGCTAATATGACAGTGTTAAAAAATATCGCTTAAATGAAAACAGTACATGACAGACACACGCAACAACGCTCACCAAAGGGGAAATGCTAAATCAAATAATACTATAGTCATACACATACAAACAACAGAACAACAGAACAACAACGAACATCTTTCATTAACGACATACATGTACACAACAGGACATAACAAATAGTGACGCACTTACTTAACAAACATGCAATCTAGTACTTTGTACAATTGTTTTCACAATACCAGTCAAAATAATGTTCATGACAAAGATGGTATTGAAAGGCTATTTTTTAATAATTTAGACTGCAAACGATTATACACGCATTAAACATTCTCCAACCGAAACTATAACAGAAACTTTAAACATAAATATCGTCAAAATACCGAACCATGTCGTACAGCAATGTAAAGGCACATTCGGTATAACAGTCATATTCGGGAATAGGTCACGTTCGGTACTTAGCAGACAGACAGCTGCTATAGTTACGTCAACAAGTACTACATTAGTATCGTCTGATTGCTGACGTGAAACCATGGTTGGCAGAAGATGCTAACCCTTCTGGAACACCTGATCTTACTCCTGGTCTTCCATGCTTCAGCTCTATGTTATGTTTAGTTATTTTCTTTAGTAACACTTGTTCTGTCATATCAATTGATTGTAATATTAACCCCTCCTGTCAGTATGCTTCACTTGTCATCTTTTGCATGAAAACCAAGGCACTTGTCCAAGAATTTGTTTGCCTATATACCTTATATATAAGTAAGGTATATGGGAAAACATTTCCGGAGACAAGTGCCTGCGATGAAAACTGCAGTCTCCCATTTACCGAGAAAAAGTATCAGTATATTACCTCTATATTTTGGGACAGAGCGGGGAGAAGTCAACACTTGACAAATATACCCCTAAATGTAAAACAAAAAGATTAATGGAACCACCTCCAATCTTTATTCTATACGTCTACGTCTATTTATGATTAAGACAGAACAAATTCCATGATGCGTTTATTTTGTAGATTTGTATATAGCCTTTATTTTGGGGCCCTTTATAGCTTGTTGTTCGGTGTGAGCCAAGGCTTCGAGTTGAAGGCCGTACCTCGACCTATAATGATTTACTTTTATAAATTGTTATTCGGATGGGAGAGTTGTCTCATTGGCATGATATAGCCACATCCATACCAACTATCCTATAAGCCATACCATTATATATCGTATATAGTTCCATCATTTTAATTTGAATCCAAATCATTTTGAATCATAGAAAAATGGAATTGAACCGACCTCCATTAGATCCACGATTCTGTAATGAACAGTACCCAACTGGCTTTTATGCCTAAATGCACAACATTAAGGGGGAAAACTGTAGGAATTCCGCTGATTTTTTTGTATTAAATTGGTGCTCTTTGGGTACTGTGACATTACAGTAATGTTTGGCAGGTTCATAATTAAAATTTTATAGTATATTATCGCTATTTGTGCATTTTTCCTTTGATCTTTTATGTGATAATTTTTACATATCATGCTACTCGCTTGAGATGGAAAATTATCGCTAGAAATTAAGCAGGCACGTGGCGTTGCTAATGAAATGACAACGTCGTCATAGGTAAAATAGCGATAAACAGATTATCATTAGGTCATCTCAACTCGATTGCTTTCTCGCTTTCGCCGTCCCGGCTCAAGCCAAGCGAGAAAATCAATCTCGTTGAGATGATCAACGATAATCTATAAATACTATTTAAAAACTTGGTATAATTAACTTAATATATAATTATTAGCGGATAATTTGATTTATAACACAACAAATATTCAAATGCCCGATTTTTTTTAGCTGTACAAAGGTTTTTTTTGTTTGTTGTGAACTGACCGACTGTTACAGTATTTTTTACTTTTCATATAACGGTTAAGTCTTTATGAGGGTATAGATCGGTGGTTACAGAATAAGAGATTAATGGGTACAAAGTATAAAGAATAGAGAAAAAATTAAAAAAAATAATGAAAAATGAGATGCTAAAATATAAAGAATAGAGAATAACGGGCTAAAAGTATTAAGAATAAAAAAAACATTGCCTTAAATTGTAAAGTATTTTTTAGAAATGAAGGACCCGCCATCTAGTCCCTCCTTTATCAGTCATATAAAACTCTTCACAAACATTGTCATGAAGTGCACTTTTAAAGAATGCACAATTGAAACGAATAACTAAGTACTCACTTATTTCCTCCATAGTATCCGGAATACAATCACAGAGGGAATAAGTACTTAACACTGAATTAACTATTTCTAATTGTTTGAAGTACCGTTGTGGTATCATATCATCTTGAGGTTAGTGACATGTCTCGTCTGCTGGTCAATATCTAGGGAACTATGTCTGCAAACGCATGCTTTCTCAAATAAGTAAAATATTTT
This sequence comes from Mytilus edulis, assembly GCA_019925275.1. Taxonomy (NCBI): domain Eukaryota; kingdom Metazoa; phylum Mollusca; class Bivalvia; order Mytilida; family Mytilidae; genus Mytilus; species Mytilus edulis. The sequence goes on along the minus strand of CM034357.1, from coordinate 54,857,165 downwards.
CTGATGTGAACACTTGTTTTGTGTGTAAATATATGTATAAGTTCGTATGAACTTAAGAAGATGGCCGTGCTATATGTCGTAAATTGTAAATTGTACCACGGTTATAGCTCGTTTTATACATTATGTTCGTACTTTTGCGATGAAGTTGTCTATTGTTTTGATTTATGTTTAGTGTTCCTTTTCCTTTTGCGTACACTAATCTGCGTCAGTTGATCCCCATGGCAACATTTAATTCAGGTGTGTTTTGAGGGGTTACCAAGCTGCAGATGATCCATGTTGCTAGGCACTCGTATGTTTTCTCGATCTTTTTTTTTCTAATTCCTATTTACCAGCAGTTTTTCTTTAAAACGCAGATCGTGCTTATGAAACTAAAAAGGTGTGTTTCTCGTCACAAGTTTGTATAGTTTAACCCATAAAAGGGATACAAATAAATATCAGACACTATGCACGCGGCAAAAAACTGAAACTTTACATGCAAAGTCCTTTTGATCTTGTTTCGATTAAGTTTTCCTCTGTCACATTTTTTTTCTTGCGCTGTATTGTAGTTTTGCAAGATATCTGTTAGATATTTTGAATATTATAATGAACAGTTACTTCGCTTTCCAGATGCTGACCGAAGATTTTTAAAAGGTTAACCAGCACTAGGTAGAGTTTAGAGTCAATATCTCCCCAAACACTGAATTCTTGTGGGTGCATCTTCTCTTTCATGTTAACTTAAAAGAAATCGACAAATCTATTTTTCCAAATTGATCGTTTACTTTTATCATCAGGATGTTCTGTTGAACTTGACGAATGCGATGCGAAGACACCATATGAGAGTAATGTTCACTTCTTTATTTGAAATATTAAAGTGTTCTGTTTTTGCAACACATAAATTGCACAAGTGAAAAAGACCGATATTGCGATAGGGTATCTTGATTTGAGGTCCGTGGTACACCAAAATGAGAAATGAAAAAAAAATATTGAGTAGGTTTTTTTTCTCGATTAAATCGATATATGAAGGTAGTTTTATATCCAGACGAAAGTTTGTTCGTACCCAATTTCTCAACCTAAGAATAACACAAATCTGACCACAATGTTGATGTTGAGAAGCAATTCGTATCGTTTTAGAATGGTAAAACTTTATTCTGGAAACAAACTGAAAAAAAAAGTTTTTCCCTCATGAATCAATATTTTTTCTTGTAAATTTCGAACCCGACATTTTACTTAAATCAAACCTCCCTCACCTCCCACCACATCCACATACTAGATGAATGGATGTGCGTAATCACACAAGAGTTCAATTAATTAAAGTACATATTCTGTGGATTCATTATTATTCGTGTATTACCAATCTTCGTGTATTTTATGGGTAAAGGTGAACCACGAATTTAAATGTTCAACGAAATTCATATTTTGTAAAGGTGTGTATGCAGACTTTAGTAAAACTGCGAAACTGAAAATCCACGATAACACGAAAATTGGAACTCACGAAAATAAAAACATATCTACAGTAATCGATTATTGGTCACGTTACAGTCTTCAACAATGGAACAAACTATATTACCATAAAATGTCACCTCCCGACACGAAAAATGTGAAATCATTCAAACGAGACAACTAACGGCCTAAATCATAACAATACAATTCAGTTGTTCGTTTCTTCCAATTTTGTCTTTAAGTGTGCCTCCTTTTTCCATTTTCTGTCATTTTACAGGCTATTAGTACAGAAATAAAATGTCACCCTGTCAACATGTTAAAATGATTTCATCTTTTGGGAGGAATTATTACAATTTGTACACCTACATGTACATAGCTGCCTAGTGATTTTTGTCTGTTTGTAAAATTAACCATGCCAAGCACATCTGTTTTAAAATTTTACTGGTGAATTCCTTTAATAGTTAAGGGGAGGTCTTTCGTAAATTCGACCTTATGTTAAGGAAAACATGATTATTGCAGCATATCCAATTATATGAAATGAGAGTTTATGTATATGTTGTCGATGATATATTTTGTGGTGGTATGATACATGTGAAATGCTTGTTTCCTGCAGATTCAACAGCAGAAATTAACAGATACATACAAGTAATAAATCAAGGTGTTACTCAAATGTTTCAAATTCTTTTTTTTTAACTTATATATTTTATTAGCAAGATTTTAGGCATACACTTTTTAAAATTACGGAGTGTCTAAACTTTCAATAAGTAGCTAATATAATATTGCGCTATAAGCAAAGTGTTTTTTTATTCAACATTTTGATGTTATTGTTTGATTACACAGGTTTAACAAAGTAAGAAATGAATATCCATTGGAGCAAGTCATTATCGATGTCAGAAATTTCAAATATGGATAGATTGCAGAAATGTTGAAAGGAACATAATCAGAATAATTGCCCCTTTACGCTCAAAAAGAGGTGGCGAAATTTGTGCTTGCTGCCACCAGCAGTCAGTAACTGTGTATTTGATGAAACTTAACATTTACATGTAAAAATCCACATTCATGTAGCGTTTCATTACCACTTCGTTTTTTCAAGTCATTAACTTTTTTGCCACTTCCCAAAGTAAGAGGATCCGGCTACCGTCGACACTACATGTGTATTATGTATGGATACTCATAAGAATTTTTTCACGTTTGAATACATTATTTGATTTACAAGATGATATTAGAGTTAATGCAAATTGATTGCTTTCAGTAATCATTTCAGATTAATCAAAACGTACAAACGTAGATTTTAGTAATAAATCTGAGGATACTGTCAGTACAGGCCAGTCAAAATTTTCTACATAATCACAGGCGCTTGAGATATGGATCCCCGGTCTTTTCTCTTTTTATATATATATGTTACAGGCATTTTCTAAAATGCCTATAAGATTCAGTCATTATACATAATGACTAAATTTTCTAGGCATTTTACAAAATGCCTGGAAAAATCGAAAATCATTTTACAAAATGCCTGGAAAAATCGAAAGGCATTTTACAAATTGCCTGAAATTATTTTATAGAATAAAATCTTAAGAAAAACAATTTAAAGCTTTGAACACCAGAGCTGTTTTATTTGTGATAATTACTGAATTAAAAAAGAAGATTTTAAATAATCAAGAACATGAAGAATACATTTTACTGAATTATAATTTAATTACAATTCACACAAGCACAAGCACAGAACTTGACATTTTTTTTAATTTCCTAAATACCTTCATTTCAATTGCAAGCTGCAGTCTAAATTTTTGTCCTTTATCCAGGTCAATCCACTGTTGAAATACTCCATACGAATTATAACCAATTGTTCACATCTTACAAAATGCATGACATATTTGCAACTGAAAGCAAAAAACAGCAAGACTAACTTTTCTCTACTTCATATGTTTCACTATACTGTTTTGAATCTAAATTTTCTAAAAATGTGATTGTAAATTTTGTTCTAATGACAGAACAATATGTATTTTTGCCATATTGACAAAATAATCATAAATTCACTGTTGGTATCTGAAATACAGAGTGAGTACGTACTGTGTTACCTTAACATATCATAAGGCATAACAAAACGTTCGATCTGGTTTTTTGAGAATAAATTAGTTCTACGTAATCATTAGTTATTTTTTTTGTAAAGATATTATGTTTTTGTCAACTTTTGTCATATGCATTTAAATGATATCCTCCTTCTACAAATTGCCTGAAACTCAACAGGCAATTTGTGGAATTTTGCATCAAAATTTCAGTTATTTTACAAAATGACTAGGTATTTTTAGTCATTTTGTAAAATGCCTGTCAAGGTTAGGCATTTTCTAAATTGCCTGAAAATTCAGTCATTTTACAAAATGTCTAAATTTAGAAAATGCCTGTATCATATATATATTTTTTAAATATTTAGAAACTAATGATTAAATTTTTATTTATTACTTCAAAAACAAGGAGGAGGAGCATGCATTAACTCTAGTTATGCACATCTAATTTAAGGGAAAGTATTTGGAAATATTGAAGAAGAAAATTTAATTCGTAAAACCCTTAAAAAGTATATATATTCAAAATAGGAGGTACAGAATCGAACAAAAGATGAGTTTAAAAGAAACTGTTGGAAAGTATTATTATATGATTTACATTCATATTTAGTTTATTAACCCCTAAAAATGTTGATTTACCTCTCAATTAAGAAAGAAACACTATATATATACACCTTAATCAAATATACATGTACATATAGTAGAAAACTGACTTTTCAGGTTGTAACTTTTTTCTTAACAATTAATACAAAAAAAGCTGATTATTTTTAATATCATCCAATACGAAATGATCTTGAAAGGTTAAAATTGGCATCGCAGAATCATCACAGGATAATAGATTAGCATATAAATGATGTTTGCGTAGTATGACTCTACAGGAATGATGTACGATGTGATGTAAGGTGAAAGCCAGCCCGGTTATCTAGCCATGCATGTCACTTCCTATTGTCAGACTCCCTACTGTTATAGACAGTTCATTATTTCCCCTCTCTTATTCACTGTATGTAACATGTATTAAACGGAGAGCATGGATTACATCTGGATAAAGGTAAGATGTCTAATTATGCATTTCATTAAATCTTTCTTTTATTTATCTTTTAAAATTTTGCATACAGCTAAACCGTTTTGCACCTAATCAATATGATATTATCATTGTTTTTGGTTGCTAATTGCATTTCAATAAATTTTTATTTTATTTATCTTTTTAATATTTGCATACAGCTAAACCGTTTGCAACTTATCAAAATGATATTTAAATTAATATATATGATATCATTATTTGATCACTGTAGGATTAGTTTGTTCTTTGATCTAGACGGCAATAATTTATTTGTATTAAGAAAACATGAATAAAAATCAAAAGCAATAACAAATTTGTTATCCCCTTACACATAATAGACTTGGGCCAAATGATTAGCATTGCAAAAAATACTGACGGACAATAAGGTATCTCAATAACAGCCAGATTGTCTAATGTTAAATGTGTGTGCATTTAATAATTTGTTAATAATTTGGAAATCTGTTATAATAGATTTGAGCTGCTGAATAATCATTGAGTCTGAAATAATGTATGTCTTTTGAACATTTTTTTTTTTAACTTAGCCTTGACTTATTTTGTAATTGTTGGTACCAAACATGTTTCATGTACCAAGTATCCTAATGATTTGCATCCGATACATATTGAAAAAGAACATAATGTTGGACAACGGTGCTATTTATGTATATCTTACCGTTTTTGGGGGGGTTTGGTTTTTTTCTCTTTTTTTGGGGGGGGGGGGAGGATTTTAGGGAAAAATTACGGAACTTGTAGGCCACGATAATCTTGTATAACAAAAGTTTGCTAGTGCCAATCATACCATATTTTCTTATCTCTGTAGTTAGATAATTGATAAGAATATAAAGCGAACTGGTGTGATCAGTATCTCAATATTTGTGAAAGTAAATCAATTATTATTAAAATGGAATTAAAGCAGATATTCAAATGTAATTTTACGCCTTCTTCTTTTTAACATAGTTTGGAATACGAGGCACTTTACATGTATCTGTAAGACTTAATATATATTTTTTACAAAAAAAACCAACAACTTGTGTTTTTCCAATACAAATGAGCATCACTAGCGAGTGTTTTGTAGAGACGCGCATTAACACTCACCAGAGACATATATATGAACATACTTTTTCGTTTTGTCTGATAAAATCGGACATGCTTACTGTCCAATGACAGCTGTGGTGTGAGTGTGTATTACTAATACTGCACATCCATGTAAACCGATTATGAAGGATTTAACGCACATGAATATGATTAATCATGCACGAATTAGCAATAAAAAAGCAGTACGTGTTTGTTTTTAAACATTGTTTACATGGTACCAAAATCTGATGAGTAATCGCACTGGTACACATACACCACGACGACAAATATATTTAAACTGACAGGCAATGCTTATTACAAGAGATTCAGTCTGAGATTTCATCGACAATACACATTTATTCGTTTACTATGCACTCTCTCTACTCAGTCTCTTTACTTCATTAATGACCTTCGTTTCTATGCCATTTTCTTTTGAAAATACTTAAGGGTTGTACACAACATCTTCTGTCGATTTTTACATTTATTATAAATTCTTGATGCCGACGGTACAAGTGTTATCTCGACTATTACTAAAACTGAGGTTTTCTGTCAATAACAAAAAAAAGAAAAATTTCAATTCGTTTCTTACTAGTATAAGAAGATGTGGTATGAACGCCAATGAGACCACTCTTCATCCATGTCACAATTTGCAAAAGTAAACCATTATAGGTATGGTTTCTACTGAATCATATCCCATCAATTATTTTTGGTATTTTTTATATGAAGTCTTCTTTCTATGTTTTTAAACATTGTAATCCACCAGATCATTGGTTTAAACTCTTTCCTTCCTTCCTGCCTTCCTTTTCTTTCTTTTTTTCTTTCTTTCTTTCCTCCTTTTCTTCAACTTTCTTTCTTTCTTTCTTTCTTTCTTTCTTTCTTTCTTTCTTTCTTTCTTTCTTTCTTTCAATACATTTGTACATTTGTACTCCCTGACCGCACAGCAACATGCTGTACTGGGTGTTGACCTGAGAGGACAAATTCTCACTTAGTCTGAGTGGTACTTCTGAAGAATAACAACAACGTTAATCTAATAATTACTATTTACTTATATCATTCAAACAACATATGTATTTTGAATGAGTAATCTGTTTTCCACATTTCACCACCTCAAGTGCAACATTTATCGTGTTACATTCTTCATGTTCTTATTCTCGTTCAGCTCAAAGTGCAAAACATAGGTATCTGTTTAAATCATACTTGAGTATTTGAAGTCTATATAGTAGAACGTTTCTAAATATACGCTAAATCTGATTATTTCACCAGTTATGATAAACACGAAAACAAATTAGAACAAGAAGAAAAACGAAATCAGAGAGATGTGGTATGATTGCCATTAAAAAAACTTTTATATATCTAACAGATTTGTTCGCATTTTATAAATCACCGTACGGCCTTTAACAACGAACAAAACATATGCCGTATGATATAAATGCAGTAGATTATCAGTGTCTCCAATTTTAATTCAAAATCCTCTAACACCTAAATCCCGTGCTGTGTTTGAACAAACATTCTTATATCTTAATTTCGTGCTGTTTTCGAACAAGCATTATACAAGGCACAATATAATTCAAACCATAATAATGACCGATTGGTTGAAATAGTCAAATGCTGCTTAACATCACCATTATGCACACTCACTGACTCAGTGGCGTAGAGACCGACAGAAAAGTGTGTTTGGTTATTGAATATTTGTGGGTCAAATAGTGAAGGCGGGAGACCCCCACTAGTTATAATTGCACCCCCTCCGACACCCAAAATCCCGACTGTCAAAGAATATAAATTAAATAACCGTTGTTAAAACCCGACTAATCAGAAATATAGAGTACACCAATAAACAGTAGTTTGGACAACATTTTTTATGTCGAATTTTGCTTGATAAACGTCCAGTGGTTTATATTTCACGCATATAATTCAGCGATAAGGTTTTGCCAATAAGTCATACATACTTTAATACAACAATTTGTTGGATAAGTCTTACAGATCTGTACATAATTGATTGATAACTTGCAATTCATGATAAAACATTTATGCAGTGGTTCATTTTTAGCTCAGCTGACACAAATGGTCAAGTGAGCTTTTTTCATCACTTGGTGTCCGTCGTTCGTTGTCTGTCGTCGTCCGTCAACTTTTACAAAAAAAACTCTCCCATGAAACTACTAGACCATATTAAACCAAATTTGGCCTTAATCATCCTAAGGGTATCCAAGATAAAGAAAAATTCGATGACCTCGCCAATCAACTAAGATGGGCGACATGGCTTAGAATAGAACATGGAGTAAAATGCAGTTTTTGGCATATATCTCTGTAACTAAAGCATTTAGAGCAAATCCGACGAGTCGTTATACTGTTCAAGGTTTATCTGGTTTCCACTTTTCAGACGCATCAGACAAACCTTTGTCATGTTGCTACCCCTGAATTGGTAATTTTAAGGAATTTTTGCCGTTTTTAGTTATTATCTTGAATATCATAAGATAAAGATAAAGTTTAAATAGCGAAAATGTTCAGAAAGTAAGATCTACAAATAATTCATATCATACGAAAATTGACCCCATAAGGAGTTAGTGACATTTAAAGTAAATTTTTCACAATTTTCGTAAATTTTTGTAATCTTCTACAAAAATTTTCTCCTCTGACACAACTGGGCCAAATAGAATCAAACTTGGCCTAAATCATCCTTAGTGTATCTAGTCAAAGTTAAAAGATATATCTGATGACCTTGCCCATCAAATAAAATGGCCGCCGTGGCTAAAATTAGAACATTGGGGTAAAATGTTGTTTGGCTTATATCTCTGAAACTAAAGCATTTAAAGCAAATCTGACTTGAGTAACCATGTTTATCACATCAAGATGTATCTGCCCTGAATTTTTCAGACCCTTCAGACAAACCGTTGTTGGGCTGCTGCCCCTGAATTGTAATTCTAAATAAATTTTGCAGTTTTTGGTTATTTTCTTGAATATTATAATAGAGAGATTAACTGTAAATGTCTAGCAAAGTAAGATTTACAAATAAGTCAACATGACCAAAATTGTCAATTGACCCCTAATTGACCTTTAAAGTCAATGTTTCAAAAATTTTCGTAAATGTTTGTAATCTTTACAAAAATCTTCTCCTTTCCAAAACCACAACTTTTTTTTACTACCTGACTCTATCTGATAAAAATAAGATTTAACATTTTGCGACGCTAGATATGTTTGTCGCTGGTGTATACATTTTTGGCTACCTGATTCAACATGTTCAATCTGCATAAAATAAGATTTTACATTTTGCTTCGTTAGATACGTTTGTCGCTGTGTATAAATCAAGCTTCCTAACCGTCTAGTTTTTTCCACTAAGGTTCAGTAATAAATTATGTTCTCAGCGGGTTGACAGTAACGAGGTAGAATGTATATAAGTAAGAGTGCAATCTCATATAATTCGGTATATTAATTTTTTACATAATGTATTTTGCAGTTGATTGCGGTGTGTGTCTGTAGTTTAGTGGTATCGGTCGATCTCTCAGCAGGTGAGTGTTTATTTTCATCGTTCTGGAACATCACCAAAGATACAACAGCATCTTCTTTGTCATGGGAAGCGAACATCTTTTGCTATGACATGAATAATACGTATTGCCGTATAAACCCAATTTCTTTGAGGTTCAAAAAGGGAGTTACTGCATGATAGTATTTCAAGTGGTAGCAAAACCGTATTGGACACTTTTCCAATGTTATATATGTCGTATAAGCACAAATTTCTTCTGAATGAGGTTCATAAATGGAAATTGGAGAGGGGAATTTGGGGTCGTGCAAGTGGTTAACAAAGCTGTATTGGATGATATGGAAAGATACTAAACAGTTATTGTCTATATTTAAAAATAAGAAGATGTGGTATAACTGCCACTAAGACAACTCTCCACCAGAGACCAAATGACGTAGTAATTAGCAAAAGTATGTCACTGACGTACGTGCTTCAACAATGCGCAACACCCATACCACATAACAAATTATAAAAGGCCATATAATTACTTATGCAAAAACAATAATCAAACGAGAAAACTAGCGGCTTAATTTATGAACAAAACAAAAAAAAAAACAAATAAATAAATATATATACCAACAAATGACAACCAAGCATGCACTGAATTATAGGCTATTGACTTGAAGCAGTAGCATACATAATGTGTATCTGTTATTTGTGAAATAGATTGCTAATTGCAGAATAAAACGATGGAAGGTTGTGATAAAATTGGATATATCATAAACGCAATCTAAGTCTCATGCTGGAACATTTTGATATACTGCTTAAAAAGTTGATCTATATAAAATGTATGTGTGCGTTGGTGAACAGGTGGTTATCATGCTAAGTAAACATAACTATCTAAATATAATTCTATCAATATGATACATGTAGATGCATTGATGATTTACGTCCAGTGGCAAGTAGTACATCCATATCAAAACGATTAAATGATTGATCTGATATGAAAATTAATCCCTGTATGTGCTAGACCGACACGCTGCCGCTTACTACCACAAAGTTACTATTTAGCGTGAAATTTTCACACTAGCCAGATACATTAATCTGCAACTTATTTAAATTGGATTGAACTCAACACCTGCCTTGGAGCCAATCGAGGCAAGCACACTAGACCACCAAAAAGGGAGGGGGGTCTCTGCATTAAATTTCTTCTACTTGTATTCAAAAAGGGATCAGACGGAGGAAAGAAACAAATTATAGAGTATTATACTTGTATCAAACTTGGTATTTTAGATGTAACGATGCAATGATTGAAAAATGTATGTGATTACTCTTATCCCGGTATTCTATTCGTTTTAACATTATAAATTTATTTATGGAAAGTCACCGAATGTTTTTTATTGGAAGAATAATTTTAAAGGTATCAGGCCATAAAACGAATATATGTTTGTTTGCCCTAACCCTACCTTCCAAAACAAATAGTTGCTTACTCAAAATCTTTTATTGTTCTATTGTGGAAAAAAATCTTAATCAGATATGCATGAAGACTAAAAAAAACTCTGACACTCCATATATTCTTTTTGTTAAAAAAAGGGGGGAAATGCCTATCTATCTACACACTGTCTCTACCTTATGGTCAGGTTTGGACAAACAAAACTATATTTTTTTGTTGTGGCCTCAGCATTATGTATTTATTTTGTAATTGATCTTTTGATTTCTTATAGTGGAAGTTTTAAGTGCAAAATTGCATCTGACTGTTATAAACACAAAACATCCGCCATATGATTCCCTCTGTTGTCGGTGTATAAAAATCTAATCAAAACCAAAATTTCACCCCCCAAAAAAGACATGTACAAAACAACTAAGTTCAAGACCTTCATAAACATACATTTTCTTCGATTGTGTATATTTTTGAAACGTAATTTGTGTAGAATTTTGGTAAACAGCTTACCTCAATAACTAACACATGGGTTTCATCATACATCGCTGTTACATAATCTTATACTGTTATAATCTTCAATCTGACGATTAACGTCTCAACTAATAAATTAATAAGTTCCGGCATAGATTTGCGATCTATCTCGAAATAAAAAAAATACGTATGATTCTCATATCAAACCACAATATGTACATTGATGTATTTTCTAAAACATGTGGATCACTTCTTTTTATTAATAATAAATCAATTTTGGATGTACTGCGTCTTCTGATTGGCTGATAGTGTTTTGTCTATCAGCTCATAGACATAATTTTGTCATGTGACTGTGACGCCATCAACGTTTTTTCAATGTTTACCCTGGCTTAAAATGGAATTTAGAATTAGATTATAGAAATGACTGTAATATTTTTCTGTATATTCGAAATAACATCAAAATGTGGTGCACACTTTAAAATAACCCGCTACGCGAGTTAGTCAGTGTGCACCACATTTTTTGGTGTTATTTCTTTATAGACAGAAAACATATTACAGTCATTCCTTAAATATGCAAAGGGTGTGTCCATGAAATGTAAAACAAAATGCAGACATTCTTCTCCCTATTGGTCTATGTGTAAGATCTGCTTAGTGGGAAAAACCTACTACATGTACTTTTGAAGCCTATTGTACTCGAGATCAATTATAGATCAAAGGTAAAATCTTTAAATCCTCGACATTCACTTTGAAAGGACCCACAGATGCATTATGTAACCGACCCTTTGGGAGTCACGATTAACCGTCGATGATATTTTATTAGGTCATAAAAATGAAATACTAGGTGGCATATATTTGCTCAGTTCAAGAGCCACATAAGCTTAAATCACATAGACATGCATATACTAGAAAATAAAGACAACTATTTTAAAAGTGTTATATACTTGACTGCTATTTTGTCAATTGACACTAAGTGAACAACAAAGTATTGTAGTATAACTTTTCGTGCGATGATATTAGTAATTACAATGGTATTTGAGACTTCTTTTCACACATATCACATAAGCTAATGTAGAATGAAATTCAAAACAGTGTGGCTGTGGCCATTGATTGACACATTAAATTCATCCATTGACTGGGACAATTTACGTGAACGTTTGTCTGTAACGACCACTGTTCACGACGTACCTACGATAGACATTTAAACTGTGGGGTCACCAAAGGTTTCTTAACGCCTTTAATTATGAAATAATTCGAAAAATTAATCAGGAATAACATTTATGTTTTGATTTATATAATTGATATAAATCAAAACATCGTGTTATTTCTGATTAATTTTTCGAATTACTTTATTAAGGTGTCGAGAACCTTTGGTGACTCCATAGTTTAAGTGTCTTTAAAAAGTACATAGTGAGCAGTGGTCTTTACATACAAACGTTCACCTAAATTGTCCCAGTCAATGGATGAATTTAATTTGTCAATCAATGGCCACAGCCACACTGTTTTGAATTTCATTCTATAAGCTTTCACGAGTGCTTATACAATTTTATTTCAATGGCACTGTAACCTTTCGACTTTCTTAATTTTCAGATTAGTCCTTCAAAATTTTTTGAGACTTAAAACATCAAAATCTTTGCCAATTTCGTATCTCTGGTGTTATCCCATGTTTGCTAAATTTCACCGAATTACCTGCAACTCTTTGGCACTTTCACAGCTAACAAACTTAACCTCCGTTTAGATATTAAATTAAACGATGTTTTTGAGTTATAAGACTTTCAGAATCGTTGAAAGACATGAAAGAAGACAACGTTCTGATGATATCTCTAATAAAATTTCACGAATTCTTATACTTTTTTTTTTTATACAATTCAAGGTTTTATAAAAGCTAAGTAGCTTTCGATTTTGATGCTTTTCGGATAAGTTAATACAGAGTTGTAACAAATAAATCTTCAATAAAATAAACCGTAACTGTAGATACTGTCGTCGAATCTCATGAAATTCGAAGGCAATATAACTGATAAAAAAAGCAGCTTTTTTGTTGTTGATATATTGATCCTTTTCAAATCAGCCATTTCAGAGTTGCGAGACTTTAATTGTCCAAAGCTATGCGATTTGCCATTATCTTGCAAAGACTCAAATATGTTTCACATTAACTAATTATTTTTTTTTAAAAACTTTCATTCTTTTAATGACATGCATTTTATCTATTTTAATGTTCATTCTCAATTATTTGAGACTTTTCCTCCGGGTGCGGGAATTTCTCGCTACATTGAAGACCTGTTGGTGACCTTCTGCTGTTTTTTCTATGGTCGGGTTGTTGTCTCTTTGGCACATTCCCCATTTCCATTCTCAATTTTATTTTCTAATAATTGAGCTAAGTTTTTCATTCAAGCTATGATTTGTTTGTATATTTAATGATAATCTAACGACTACATGTAAAAAAAAATCACTTAAATTGGCTACGAAATAAAACATGATACATATGATTTTTGTTTTGGTCAATCATTAATGAAAGTGAAATAGTGAAATAATTATTCGCTTTTAGCAGCCAGTTTATTTCAATTTTGTCATAATAACTAAAGAAACAGCGCCGATAAATGATTCACTTGCTATTGAATAATTCGACCTCATTGAGTCCGTATTCATGCTACTTTCAATTTAACCCATTAGTTAGAGATTGGTTAGGCATGTTTTAGTCATGTTCAGCCATTCAAAGGAAAATAATGGCAACATTGAAATCGAAATAAAGGTGAACCATATCGTTGACTCCTTCGATCTACACAAAAAACATTCTTGTTAAAACGATGATTAACATTTTGTTAAACTATAATAAGAAATCATGCAGACATAGAAAAGTCAAATGACACGATGTCACTATCTATTTATATCTGTATGTTACGGTATATGTTTATGTTTATATCGGGCTATGTGACCATCTGCAGTCTTCTGATGTCATCTCGATGACACACGAAATGCTGATATATATTATCGAGTCCGTGCATTGTTATTTTTTGTTTATTTCAGACTTAACGTAATTTGAATATACGTTTTAGTATGTTATACATCAAATACAACAATTTGAGTCAGATCGGTGATCATAAATTTAACAGCTAATGTCAAAGCTGTGAGATTTCTGAAAAAAAACAACTATCCAATTACCTATTCTCTAGATTTACAATGTTTCTCAAGTTATAATTTGAACATGTTGAAAACTGGTATGCTCAAATGTAAATGTTTTTTTTCATTTTTTTTTTGCAGCTGCAGTATGCAAAGGTTGTTGGGTTCTTGGACAATTTAAAGAAGGAAACACTGAATTCGACTACAAAAATGGAAATTGCCTTGAAATGACAGGATGTTATTGCTCATGCGATGGTAAATTTTTCTGTAGAAAGGAACGCAATATTTGTGACAGAACTGTGGAAAGCGGCAGAGACTTTTATAGCAGCAGTCGAAGGACCTCGTATCAGAGTTCAAGTTCTTCAAGTTCGGGATTTGAATCAGGTCAAGGTAGCGGCGCTGTCATTGAAAACGTCAGGAACAGTGCATGTGACAGAAAATGTATTGTAGACGGAGCTGAAATTGACGGAGGTACGTATTTCAGCCACAAAAACCAATGCATATCCTATTCTTCTTGCTACTGTGGTTGTGATGGCAAATGGCAGTGTCCTGCTTCAAATGCAAAAAACACTTGTACTGGAGCCGGAGGTGGACAGCTAGTAGAAAGTGACGAACAGGGGTGCAGAAGTTGCGTTATTGATGGAGCCAGGTATACAGGAAACTCAGATTTTACTTATCGGAACAACTGTATTGAGTGGACTGACTGTAGATGTCGCTGTGATGGCTCTTGGCGATGTGCATCTAATAGTGGCAAATGGGTCTGCGATAATGTATGCAATGAATGTGAAGTTGATGGTAGAAAAATACCGGGTAAATCTCAGTTTCGTCACCAAACTGAATGTATCATATATGATCCGTGTGTTTGTAATTGCGATGGGTCATGGGATTGCCCTGCCAAGAATGGAAAATGGATCTGTACCGACCAATGCTTAAACTGTGAAATAAACGGTCGGGAATACAAAGGAAGGTCAGACTTTAGGTTACGGGAGGATTGTTGGGAATGGAATCCATGCACATGCAATTGCGATGGATCATGGAATTGCCCACGTGATAATGCTAAATGGGTGTGCACAGATAAATGTCTTGATTGTGACGTAAAAGGACAGAAATATCCCGGAAATACACAATTTCAATATGTTGATGGATGCTACGAATACAATTGCAATTGTCAGTGTGATGGAGGATGGTCCTGTCCCGCTAATCGGACTAGAGATATGTGTAGACTTAACATGCAAACCGGATGTTATTTTTGTACTGTCAACGGAAAAAGATTTGAAGGAAGTACATCCTTTACCTACGAAGAGAACTGTATGAGATATGAACATTGCGCATGTAATTGCGATGGATCTTGGGAATGTCCAGGAGAAAAGGCCATCAATACCTGTCGTCGAAATGACACTACCGGTTGTGACTTTTGCGACGTCTACGGCCAACGAGAGCAAGGAAATAGTCGATTTGAAATACAACAAGATTGTTGGAGATTTGACTGTGAATGTGACTGTAATGGAAACTGGAGATGTTCTGAAACTGGAGCACGGTACATTTGCGGAAGTCAACTATTAGAAACTAGTGGATGCAAAGCTTGTTTAGCTGGAGGAACTCGGTATGCCAGCCAAAGTTCATTTAAAATAACATGGGGATGTGTCACCTATGAATGTTCGTGTAATTGCGATGGTTCGTGGATTTGTCCGTCACGTTTGGCTATAAACTCATGTTCAAATAGTCACTTCCAGAAATTTTTGATAAGCAGTGTAACGAATTTGCCGAATTCCTGGTGCAGTGAATGCACAATTGGTGGCAGTGTCTACCCCGGATTCTCACAATTTGAGTACCAAGAAAAATGTACGAGACAATATGCTCGATGTTACTGTAATGGTGGATACCGATTTGATTCTTCTATTATAACTGGCTGCAGTGGGAACGTAGAACTATCAGTTTCTAAAGGTAATTGTATCGACTGTAAGTTTAACAATGCGGTATTTGCAGCGAATTCAGAATTTGAAATATCATCCCAGTGTAAGCGATATAGATGTAAATGTGAATGTAATGGACGTCCACAATGCCAGTCCGTTGTAGAGAATGTATGTGGCTCTGTAATAACAGTTGTAGAGTCTAATTATCTTACTGGATCAGTCACTAGAACACAAGGCGGAACGGTTGTTGTTGAAGGTGGAGGACAATCTGGAACTATTGTTTCTGGTGGTGGAGGCGGAGGAAGCCGAACAGTTGTTGTCAGTGGAAGTCGGGAATCGGGGCAAACAGGATCTGCTTCAGTGGTTCTAGGAGGAGGTAGAGAAACCGAGAGAAGGACTGTTGTCGTTGGCGGAGGTGGTAATGCTGGTTTAACTGGAGGCGGTACTACTTCATCGGGATCAAAAACTGTTGTCGTTAGAGGTGGTGGAGGTGGTGGTGGTGGAACCCGAGAGGTAACGAGTGAAACACGCGTAGTTGTAACAGGAGGTGGTGGTGGTAGCTCTAGTTCACGGACTGTTGTATCAGGTGGAGGTAGTACTAGCGTCATTGGTCCCGATGGGTCTATATGTTACCACTGTGTTGGTTTAGATGGAAAGAAATATCCAGGAAATTCCGATTTTACGTTTAGAAGAGGTTGTGCTGTTTGGAAGTGTCAATGTAATTGTTTTGGTAGAGCAATATGTCGACCACATGATCTAAGTGCCTGTCTCGTAGAGCCACAATGCCGTGACTGTGTTGTCGAAGGAAGAACATACCGAAGCAATAGAATGTTCAGTTATGAAAAAGACTGTATCTCTCATCAGTGCCGATGTATGTGCGACGGTAGTCCAAGGTGTGTCCAAACTGTTGCTTTTAATTGTGAACGAGATAAACCTAGATGTACTCAATGTGTTATAGGAGGTCAACAATACCAACCAAACACTCTGTTTGATTTGGTAACTCGATGCAGAAAACAACGCTGCCAGTGTGACTGTGATGGAACATATCGTTGTTCAGAAGCTCAGAATACGTGTTCTAATGAGGATCGTAGTCAGCTAGACACGTGTGCACCATGTGAAGTAGATGGACAATCACACCAAGCAGGTACTACATTTACAATTGATCGTGGCTGTTACCGGATGACTTGTTCTTGTTCCTGTAGAGACCGATTAAAATGCGATCAAAGTAAAACCGTTGATATTTGTGAAAATGATAGAGGGGAACGATGCAAAGCTTGCGTACTTGACGGTGAACGGTATGCCCCAAATTCTAAATTCGAACGGGAAAGTGGATGTTTAAGACAACGATGTCATTGCCATTGCAACGGCAAGTTTGATTGTTTAAGTACTGGAGTAAACATATGTAAAACAGACAATACTAGAACCACATCAACGCAAACAGACACCAGTAGAACGACGCAAACAGACACTTCTAGAACTAGGCCAACTCAAACAGACACTTCTAGAACTAGGCCAACTCAAACAGGCACTGGTTCCGGTTCAGTTACTTCAACAGAAACAGAGAAAAAAGACTGCAAACCATGTATTGCCGATAGAATAGACAGACAGATCGGAGTAACGTTCTGTCTAGACCGTGGTTGTAAAAGATATAAATGTAAATGTTACTGTACCGGGCGTTATGCTTGTCAGACCGATAAACCAGAAAATATTTGTGACTCTGCGGGTAAAGTGACTGCCACACCATGTGCTGCAGCAGCGGTTAGTCAAGAGATCACTAGCGGAGGCTCTCGAACAACCACAGACACTCGGCAGACGGCCGGAGGTGGATCAAGAACAACAACTACTACAACTCGTGTCACTGAAACCAGTACCACCGAAACAAAAGATTTATCGCAAACTACAGTTTTTGATTATGAAGAAAGAAATGGAGGAGTGGCTGTTTCAGACGCAGATAGGAGAGGACGCTGCATGCAATGTAATATCGCTGAACAATTTTACGAAGGAAACTCTGAATTTCATTTGGAACTTGGCTGTAAACGGTTCAGATGTTTGTGTAATTGCGATGCATCGTGGGAATGTCCAAGGCAGAGACCAGAAAATATCTGCAAAAAAGAAACATGTCGTAATTGCAGACTCCGTGACAAGGAATATCCACCAAACTCAAGGTGAGTATTGTCTACTTAATATTTGAATCATCACTTGTTTGGGTTACAGAAAACGAATTTCTATTAGATCATGTGTTTATCATGTTTATTCGTCTAAATCATGTAGACTGTGGTGACAGAAATGCCGAATTCGATAATAGTATGTATAAAAATAGGAGTATGTGGTTTAATTACCTATGAAACATCTCTTAGAGACCAAATAACGTAGAAGTCAACAACTGTATGTCACCGTACGACCTTCAACAATGAGCAAAACCCAGACTGCATAGCAATTTATAAAAGGCCCCGAATTAAAAAAATGTAAAACAATTCAAACGAAAAAGTCACGGCCTGATTTATATACAAAACAATGAACCAAAAAACCAAAATGAAAAACAACTGAGAACCACTGATTAACAAGAAACTGATTTGAAACAGGCACATAAAGAATATTGCAGGGTTTTCCATGTGTCCCGACGCCTAACCCTCTCCCTATTCTAGTACTTTAGTGTAACAGCACAACATTAGTACTAGCTCAAATATGAAAAGGGCTTACCTCATCATATTGATACAAAGCTAAATAAAACAGAAAAACACTAAAGACACA
This sequence comes from Mytilus edulis, assembly GCA_019925275.1. Taxonomy (NCBI): domain Eukaryota; kingdom Metazoa; phylum Mollusca; class Bivalvia; order Mytilida; family Mytilidae; genus Mytilus; species Mytilus edulis. The sequence goes on along the minus strand of CM034357.1, from coordinate 54,838,411 downwards.
AAGTACAGATCAGAGATTTTTCGCAGTTACTGAGAGCCACTAGTATTTCAAAACTAACAATAAGTAATACAAAATCATCTAGACTATGATTGAAATATCAATCAGTACATTCAACATCTTTTTGATTTTTATTCATAAGTATTTGGACTCAATTAAGGGATTCTGAATGACAAACTATATATAGCAAATGTAATCGATGTTTCCCTTTATCCTCATGATCATATCTTTATATTAAAAAAAAAGAAGATGTGGTGTGATTGCAAATGAGACACCTCTCCACAAAAGACCAAAATGACACAGAAATTTACAACTATATGTCACCGTACGGCCTTTAACAATGAGCAAAGCCCATACCGCATAGTCAGCTTTAAAAGGCCCCGAAATGAAAATGTAAAACAATTCAAACGAGAAAACTAACGGCCTTATTTATGTATGTCTATTTGTTAATTGTCTCGTCGGTTCACTGTCTTACTTTGACGTATACCATACGCATCTTTATTCTTATAAGCATTTGAACTTCATTTCGAAAAGAATTTCTGAAGTTAAGATCAAATTCGCCTTGTCAGCAGCAATTATTCAGTCAAATAATATGACTCATAAAATCCTTTGCAAACCATTAACTTTAAAAGTTAGCTACTTCTTTTCCACATAATAAAAGTTAAAAGCAAATCAGTGCAATGATTTAGTTAATTGAGGTCATGGTTTCGTTTATATTCGTCATGATTCAAAAGAACAAACATGTTAACAACTATAGATCACCATACGGCATTTAACAATAAGCAAACACAGAAGACCTGTTGGTGACCTTCTGCCGATGTCTGCTCTATGGTCGGGTAGTTGTCTCTTTGACACATTCCCCATTTCCATTCTCAATTTTATATACTGCATAGTATGCTATAAAAGGCCCTTGATTAACAACATGTGAAAGAATCACTTAACAGCCAGTTTAGGCTAAATTAATAAGCGAAAAACAAATATTTGACAGACAGCAACCACTGATTTAGAGTCTTCTGACTCTTAGACTGGCACCTTAAAGAAAATGTATATGGCGGGGTTAAACATCTTTATTGGCGGTTAAGAACAAACTATTAGGGCTTCATTTATCAGATTGACGTTGTCACAACTTTTTTTTAAATAATATAGTACAAAATTGTAAAAGTTTAATTACAGTATGTTTTAAAAAAGGAAATGTGTACCATTGCAATTATTTGATAATTTTGATAAACGTGAAAACATGTCAAATCAGAGTCGAGGGTTCTTGAAATAGATTAAATTCAACTAAAAATGAGTCTGAGATATATGCATAGTTGTTCGAGAGAAAAGAAGTCATAATTTGAAAACAGCCAAAAACGAGCTAGGGATTCTCGATTCTACGAAAAAATATATATCAAAGTAACGTAATGATTTGCAACAAACAAATGTCATATCACATACAATGTCGGAAATTTTGCAGTCGCTGGGCAGAAGAACTAGAAAAAGGTCATCATACGTCAGAGCAATTTCGGACTACGCTTAGGTAGATAAAAGGAATCGAATTGTAATTATGCCATTGCAGAACGATTTTTTTAATGTAAAAAAAACCTGTTTATTTTGCTAAATTATTTCAAAATAATTATCAACCTTCAAATCTGTTTCAGCTTTAGAATAGACATTGATAGATGTCGTAAGTACGAGTGCACTTGTCCATGTAGCGGTGTCTACAGCTGTCCACCAGAGAACATCGTGAATACATGTGAACAACAATGTAAAGAATGCGTTGTCAAGGGAAACCGATACCAAGCGAATGCACCTTTCACATACGAAGAGGGTTGCAATAGATTCAGTTGCGATTGTAAGTGCGATGGCTCATGGAACTGTCCGGCTTCAAAAACTGTGAATACTTGCCGAAGTACCTGCAAGGAGTGTGAGCTTAAAGGTCAGAAATATCGAGGAAATTCAAGATTCACGTATGAGGAAGGTAGCTTCCGGTATAATTGTGATTGTAAATGCGATGGCTCTTGGAATTGTCCTGCATCTCGTACCGAAAGAATCGGCAGTACTCCACAACCTCAAACAGGACAGTGTACAGAATGTGAGGTCAAAGGCCGTAAATATCGTGGAAATTCGAGATTCAGTTATGAAGAGGGTAAGTTCCGGTATAATTGTGACTGTAACTGCGATGGCTCATGGAACTGCCCTGCATCTCGCACAGAAAGACTCGGCGGTTCTCAACAAACAGGACAGTGCACAGAATGCGAGGTCAAAGGCCGTAAATACCGTGGAAATTCGAGATTTAGTTATGATGAGGGTAGTTTCCGGTATAATTGTGATTGTAAATGCGATGGCTCTTGGAATTGTCCTGCATCTCGTACCGAAAGAATCGGCAGTACTCCACGACCCCAAACAGGACAGTGTACAGAATGCGAGGTTAAAGGCCGTAAATACCGCGGTAATTCGAGATTCAGTTATGATGAGGGTAATTTCCGGTATAATTGTGACTGTAACTGCGATGGCTCATGGAACTGTCCTGCATCTCGTACAGAAATAATAAACAGTACTCCCCAACCCCAAACAAGACCCCAATCAGGTCAGTGTACAGAATGCGAGGTCAAAGGCCGTAAATATCGCGGAAATTCGAGGTTCAGTTATGATGAAGGTGAATTCAGGTTTAATTGTGACTGTAACTGCGATGGCTCATGGAACTGTCCTGCATCTCGAACAGAAAGAATAAACGCTAATCCACAACCTGCACAGTGTACAGAGTGCGAAGTGAACGGCCGTAAATACCGTGGTAATTCAAGATTCAGTTATGATGAAGGAATTTACCGATTTAATTGTGACTGTAAATGTGATGGCTCATTTAACTGTCCTGCATCTCGTACAGAAAGAATAAACGCTAATCCACAACCTGCACAATGCACAGAATGCGTGGTCAAAGGTCGTAGATATAGGGGGAATGCTAGATTTTCGTATGATGAAGGTAATTTCCGATATAATTGTGATTGTAACTGTGATGGCTCGTATAACTGCCCTGCATCTCGTACCGAAAGAATCAACAGTAATTCCCAAACAGGACAGTGTACAGAATGCGAGGTCAAAGGCCGTAAATACCGCGGTAATTCGAGGTTCAGTTATGATGAAGGTAATTTCCGGTATAATTGTGAATGTAACTGTGATGGCTCATGGAACTGTCCTGCATCTCGCACAGAAAGACTCAGCGGTTCTCAACAAACTTCAGGCTCGAGAACTAGTCTAATCGGGACAGGTTCTGAACGTGTTGCTGGAACAGGATCAACACGAGTTATTGAATCAGGTTCTTCACGACAAACTGGCTCAGGTTCAAGTCAAATTACAGGCGCTGGTAGTAGAAGTAGCTCGGAAACTGGACGTTCAAGCAGTGAATCGCGAAGAACTGGTTCAGGCTCAATAGTCGATTCAAAATCTATTACCGAAACACGTACAAGTACTGGAACAGAGAAGGTGTCGAGTACTTCAACACTAGGTGAGTCACAAACAATCACCGAACTCAGATCACGCAGTGGATATACATCAGGATCAGCTGTTGACAGTCGTGGTTGCCGGGCTTGTATTGTAAATAAGGTTGAATACAACAGTAACTCCGCATTTCAGTTTGAAGACAACTGTTTCCGTTTTAGCTGTCGTTGTAAGTGTGATGGTTCCTGGAGCTGTCCTGCAGAGCGTACTGTCAATATATGTCCACAGTCGTGCAGAGAATGTAGAGTAGATGGAAAGGCTTATCCAGCAAATACCATATTCGAGTACGAATCTAGTTGTTTCCGGTTTAACTGTGACTGTGCCTGTGATGGTTCCTATAATTGTCCAGCAGAGAGAACTAAGGACATCTGCAGTGGTAGACCTGATAAATGTAGAAATTGTGCAGTAGAAGGAAGAGACTATCCCCCAAATAGGAAATTCCAATACGACAAAGGCTGTAATCGCTTCGACTGTGACTGTAATTGTGACGGATCATGGAGATGTCCAGCTGAAAGAACAATAAATATTTGCGGTGGTCTTGGTTCGCAAACGTGTAGAGAATGCTCTGTCAAAGGGAAACGATATCCACCAAATAAAACATTTTCCTACATTGATGGCTGTAATCTAAATAAATGTTCATGTAATTGCGATGGAGTCCATAGTTGTCCATCTGTTACTGACATTTGTAAATCCAATGGCCAGATTTGCCGCGACTGTCTGGTCAAGGGCAACAGATACTTACCAAACAAACCATTCACATATACTGAACGATGTGATCGATTTAATTGTGACTGTGATTGTGACGGGTCATGGAACTGCCCAGCCGAACGCACCGAGAATTTGTGTACTTCCGGTCAATGTCAAAAATGTCGAGCCAGAGGAAATGAATATGCTGGAAATAGTGTGTTTGTCATTGAGGATAACTGTAGACAATTCCAGTGCCGATGTCATTGTGATGGCCACTGGGATTGCTCGAAAGAGTCTGCTCGTGTATGTTAAAACATTGGTTAATACGTTTGGCAATAGCATGTACTTATTTTTATAAATGATGATAGAATATATCAAACTGTTCTGAAATTGAGGAATGTTGCTTAAGTAAACAAATTTTGTAAATATACTTATTCATCACTTGCTTTCATTGAGACTGACAATCTAAAAAAATAGCATCAACTTTTTTTAAAGAATTTTGCATTCCGTTCACTTATCGAGTATACCGATACATCATAAATTTCACGTAAAACACATCAGCATACGACATAAGCTTTTTTTGATTTGTATCTGTTAAATAGATTCTCTGTATGTACTTTATAAATATATATCTATCTGCTAAATATTCTCGGTAGATGATAAAAGTGATGCAATGTTTTTTATCATCACTGAGGATTCTAAGGTGGTGATTTTGTTAATATTCAAAGAAAAGTTCAAAATTTATATTGAAATACATGTATATCTAAAGTTTAGATGCATCCTTTTTAAAATTAAAATTAAATGATAAAAGTTAATAGAAATTAATAAAAACAGCGACGACACGATGATATTTTCTAAAATCTGATAAGAACAAAACATTGGTTTACTATGTAAACAGTAACCAGTAACATTATCATGGCATCTTTGTATGATGTATCACATTAGAGATCTTTTATATTTGTATGGTGTAGAAATTATTTTCTTAAGACAAAAATGAATTGAAAGGAAAACCTTGATGTATGTCAAAAATAATAAATTCAGTTTATTTTGTATCAATTTTCAGGTTGTACTTTCTTAAAATGCTAAAATGATAATTGAAGTATATCAATACCCTTACAAGAGAGAAGAAATATATATCAAACTGATGACTCGAAAACGAACTGACGATGCCAAAACAAAACAATAAAATAAAAGACAGGAAACTAAAGACTTAGCTATATGAACCCCACCAAAACCATTGGTGATCTTAGATGCTCTGTAAGAGTAAGCAGATCGTGGTCCACATAAAGTCATTTAGGCTTGGACAAGAGACCAAATGACACAGACATTAACAATTATAGGTAACCGTACGGTCTTCAACAATGAACAAAGCCATACCGCATAGTAAACTATAAAAGGCCCCGAAAACAATTCAAACGAGAAAATTAAAAAGTAAAAGACAAAAATGATAGTACACAAGACACAACATAGAAAACCAGACTAAGCAGCACGAACCCCACCAAAAACTGGCTTTGATATCAGGTGCTCCGGAAGGGTAATCAGATCCTGCTCCACATGTGGCACAATTCTTAAAGTGGTGTGAAACATCTATCAATCAATAATATTATTCGAAATTGGACTTCGATAGATAGATTGCATGTCGGTTTTTTAACGTCCAGTGGAAGATATTTCATGCATATTCAGGACGATTTTTTTTTACTAAATTGGACTTCGAATCGAAGTAACTATCATTAACTGTTAGTTTTTTTTTATGTTACTTTGTGTCTTTATCTTGTAATACTAAGTTATTTTCTCACCGCACGTGTGTTTGGCAAATATTTGGAAAGTCAAGGTCATGGTCATAAATATAATATAATGCTTCTTCCGTACCTTATGTATTAAGAAGAAAAACATCGACCGGGTATAATTTTGGGAGCTTTGCCGCAGCACCTATAGTTTGTTTCCACTATCCTGTATACCTTTAAATTGTATTTTAACTAAAAATTACAATCAGGAGATGTGATATATATATACGCAAATGAGACAGATAGCCGCCCGAGACCCAGTAATGCCAATATAAGCGATTAACTTCACTAGTAGTTTGGATACATTTCACCTTTTAACTGTCTCGAGTGAAGAAATACCAACCAAGTCAAATATGCATAGATTGTATATATTAGTTTAACTCCGCCGAATTTTTCGCGCATATCCCAAGTCAGGAACATCTGGCCTTTGTTAATCATGTATGTTATAAAAAAGAAGATGTGGTATGATTGCCAATGAGACAACTCTCCACAAAACACCAAATGACACGTACAGATATTAACAACTATATGTCACCGTACGGCCTTCAACTAAGAGCAAAGCCCATGCCACAGTGTCGGTTATAAAAGGCCCGGAAATGACAAATATAAAACAATTCAAACGAGAAAACTAACTGCCATATGTATGTACAAAAAATCAACGAAAAACAAATATTTAAAACATTAACAAACGTCAACCACTGTATGACTTGGGACAGGCATGTACGTATAGAATGTGGCAGGGTTTAACGTGTTAGCGGGATCCCAACCCTACCACTAACCTGGACGACTGGAGTAACAGTACAAAATAAGAACGAACTATAAAAATCAGTTGAAAAAGGCTTAACTCATCAGAAGGATACAAATAGAAATACATCTAACAAAAACACAGACAAAAACGGGTACCACGATTTCCCGAGAAATACGAGAAAAACGTAATATCCCCAAAAAAAACCTGATATATCCCGAGAAAAGATTTTTAATGGTGTTATAGGTGTTGCACTGATTAAATTAGTGTAACAGAATACACTAATAAGGTTTAAGGGCTAGGCGTTCATATCTATAATACTAAAATTACGAGGTCCAATTTATCAGCCGTCATCACGTTAAAACGACGAATCAAAGAATTCAGCTTTATTTATAACTAATATAGTACAAAGGTGTAGATTAAAAATTACACCACTCCAGGCCCTTTTGTTTTCCACGTAATTAATATTGCCAATAATTAAGAAGTTCCGGGTCAGGTCCGATACCGATATCAATATTATATTCACCTGTTACCTATTACCTTATCTGTACGTTCGGCATCTAACAGGTGCACCACCAAACGGTGTATTTAGGATTATGCTATATACACGGATCATAATCACAGGGTTGACACTACTAAATTCAATCATTGTCAAATTGTTACCTATTGTAGTATTTTAATCAGTAAGACTTTCTAAGATAACAATACGAATACTAACAAGAGGCTCTCAAGAGCCTGAATAGCTCACCTTAATTCTTTTGGTTAAATCTCTCATCAATGATTATTTTGGCTTTTCAATTTATTTAAATGTTTTTTGGATCGTCCTATTTTCTTCAAAAGCCAAAAAAAAATAATCATTTTCTCCTATGTTCTATTTTAGACATAGGAGCTATGTTTCTTGACATACAAGGAAATAAAATATAAAATTTATACTAGATACTCTGAAACTCATTTAGCCTAAGTTTGGCTGAAATTGATTCAGCAGTTTCAAAGGAGAAGATTTTTTAAAGTAAGTCAACATGATGAACAAATTGTGAAAAAAGTCTTTAAAGGGTAATAACTCCTTAAGTGGTCAATTGACAATTTTGGTCAATTTGACTTAATTGGAGATCTTACTTTGCTGAACATTATTGCTGTTTACAGTTTATTTCTATCTATAATTATATTCAAGATAATAAACAAAAACAGCAAAATTTCCTTAAAATTATCAATTCAGGGGCAGCAACCCAAAAACAGGTTGTCTGATTCATCTGAAAATTTCAGGGCAGATAGATCTTGACCTGATAAACAATATTACCCACGTCAGATTTGCTCTAAATGCTTTGGTTTTTGAGTTATAAGCCAAAAACTGCATTTGACCCCTATGTTCTATTTTTAGCAATGGCGACCATGTTTGTTGATAGATCATAACTTCGGATACAATTTACAAACTAGATACTCTAAGGAACATTCAGTTAAAGTTTGGAAGTATTTGGCTCAGTAGTTTCAGAGGAGAAGATTTTGTAAAAGATTACTAAGATTTACGAAAAATGGTTAAAAATTGACTATAAAGGGCAATAACTCCTAAAGGGTCAACTGACCATTTTCGTCATGTTGACTTATTTGTAAATCTTACTTTGCTGAACATTATTCCTGTTTACAGTTTATCTCTATCTATAATAATATTCAAGATAATAACCAAAAACAGCAAAATTTCCTTAAAATTACCAATTCAGGGCAGCAACCCAACAACAGGTTGTCTGATTCATCTGAAAATTTCAGGGCAGATAGATCTTGACCTGATAAACAATATTACCCATGTCAGATTTGCTCTAAATGCTTTGGTTTTTGAGTTATAAGCCAAAAACTGCATTTGACCCCTATGTTCTATTTTTAGCAATGGCGACCATGTTTGTTGATAGATCATAACTTCGGATACAATTTACAAACTAGAAACCCTAAGAAACATTCAATTAAAGTTTGGAAGTATTTGGCCCAGTAGTTTCAGAGGAGAAGATTTTGTAAAAGATTACTAAGATTTACGAAAAATGGTTAAAAATTGACTATAAAGGGCAATAACTCCTAAAGGGGTCAACTGACCATTTCCGTCATGTTGACTTATTTGTAAATCTTACTTTGCTGAACATTATTCCTGTTTACAGTTTATCTCTATCTATAATAATATTCAAGATAATAACCAAAAACAGCAAAATTTCCTTAAAATTACCAATTCAGGGCAGCAACCCAACAACAGGTTGTCTGATTCATCTGAAAATTTCAGGGCAGATAGATCTTGACCTGATAAACAATATTACCCATGTCAGATTTGCTCTAAATGCTTTGGTTTTTGAGTTATAAGCCAAAAACTGCATTTGACCCCTATGTTCTATTTTTAGCAATGGCGACCATGTTTGTTGATAGATCATAACTTCGGATACAATTTACAAACTAGATACCCTAAGAAACTTCAGTTAAAGTTTGGAAGTATTTGGCTCAGTAGTTTCAGAGGAGAAGATTTTTGTAAAAGATTACTAAGATTTACGAAAAATGGTTAAAAATTGACTATAAAGGGCAATAACTCCTAAAGGGTCAACTGACCATTTTCGTCATGTTGACTTATTTGTAAATCTTACTTTGCTGAACATTATTCCTGTTTACAGTTTATCTCTATCTATAATAATATTCAAGATAATAACCAAAAACAGCAAAATTTCCTTAAAATTACCAATTCAGGGGCAGCAACCCAACAACAGGTTGTCTGATTCATCTGAAAATTTCAGGGCAGATAGATCTTGACCTGATAAACAATATTACCCATGTCAGATTTGCTCTAAATGCTTTGGTTTTTGAGTTATAAGCCAAAAACTGCATTTGACCCCTATGTTCTATTTTTAGCAATGGCGACCATGTTTGTTGATAGATCATAACTTCGGATACAATTTACAAACTAGAAACCCTAAGAAACATTCAATTAAAGTTTGGAAGTATTTGGCCCAGTAGTTTCAGAGGAGAAGATTTTGTAAAAGATTACTAAGATTTACGAAAAATGGTTAAAAATTGACTATAAAGGGCAATAACTCCTAAAGGGGTCAACTGACCATTTCCGTCATGTTGACTTATTTGTAAATCTTACTTTGCTGAACATTATTCCTGTTTACAGTTTATCTCTATCTATAATAATATTCAAGATAATAACCAAAAACAGCAAAATTTCCTTAAAATTACCAATTCAGGGGCAGCAACCCAACAACAGGTTGTCTGATTCATCTGAAAATTTCAGGGCAGATAGATCTTGACCTGATAAACAATATTACCCATGTCAGATTTGCTCTAAATGCTTTGGTTTTTGAGTTATAAGCCAAAAACTGCATTTGACCCCTATGTTCTATTTTTAGCAATGGCGACCATGTTTGTTGATAGATCATAACTTCGGATACAATTTACAAACTAGATACCCTAAGAAACATTCAATTAAAGTTTGGAAGTATTTGGCCCAGTAGTTTCAGAGGAGAAGATTTTGTAAAAGATTACTAAGATTTACGAAAAATGGTTAAAAATTGACTATAAAGGGCAATAACTCCTAAAGGGGTCAACTGACCATTTCCGTCATGTTGACTTATTTGTAAATCTTACTTTGCTGAACATTATTCCTGTTTACAGTTTATTTCTATCTATAATTATATTCAAGATAATAAACAAAAACAGCAAAATTTCCTTAAAATTATCAATTCAGGGGCAGCAACCCAAAACAGGTTGTCTGATTCATCTGAAAATTTCAGGGCAGATAGATCTTGACCTGATAAACAATATTACCCACGTCAGATTTGCTCTAAATGCTTTGGTTTTTGAGTTATAAGCCAAAAACTGCATTTGACCCCTATGTTCTATTTTTAGCAATGGCGACCATGTTTGTTGATAGATCATAACTTCGGATACAATTTACAAACTAGATACCCTAAGGAACATTCAGTTAAAGTTTGGAAGTATTTGGCTCAGTAGTTTCAGAGGAGAAGATTTTTGTAAAAGATTACTAAGATTTACGAAAAATGGTTAAAAATTGACTATAAAGGGCAATAACTCCTAAAGGGGTCAACTGACCATTTTCGTTATGTTGACTTATTTGTAAATCTTACTTTGCTGAACATTATTCCGTTTACAGTTTATCTCTATCTATAATAATATTCAAGATAATAACCAAAAACAGCAAAATTTCCTTAAAATTACCAATTCAGGGGCAGCAACCCAACAACAGGTTGTCTGATTCATCTGAAAATTTCAGGGCAGATAGATCTTGACCTGATAAACAATATTACTCATGTCAGATTTGCTCTAAATGCTTTGGTTTTTGAGTTATAAGCCAAAAACTGCATTTGACCCCTATGTTCTATTTTTAGCAATGGCGACCATGTTTGTTGATAGATCATAACTTCGGATACAATTTACAAACTAGATACCCTAAGAAACATTCAATTAAAGTTTGGAAGTATTTGGCCCAGTAGTTTCAGAGGAGAAGATTTTGTAAAAGATTACTAAGATTTACGAAAAATGGTTAAAAATTGACTATAAAGGGCAATAACTCCTAAAGGGGTCAACTGACCATTTCCGTCATGTTGACTTATTTGTAAATCTTACTTTGCTGAACATTATTCCTGTTTACAGTTTATCTCTATCTATAATAATATTCAAGATAATAACCAAAAACAGCAAAATTTCCTTAAAATTACCAATTCAGGGGCAGCAACCCAACAACGGGTTGTCTGATTCATCTGAAAATTTCAGGGCAGATAGATCTTGACCTGATAAACAATATTACTCCATGTCAGATTTGCTCTAAATGCTTTGGTTTTTGAGTTATAAGCCAAAAACTGCATTTGACCCCTATGTTCTATTTTTAGCAATGGCGACCATGTTTGTTGATAGATCCATACTTCGGATACAATTTATAAATAAGATACCCTAAGGAACATTCAGTTGAAGTTTGAAAGTATTTGGCCCAGTAGTTTCAGAGGAGAAGATTCTTGAAATAGTTTACGACGACAGACGACGACAGACGACAGACGACAGACGACAGACGACGGACGACGACGGACGCCAAGTGATGGCATAAGCTCACTTGTCCCTTCGGGACAGGTGAGCTAAAAATCTGGACTAAAATAAGGTGTATATAGGTACCGTTTTCAATTTGTTAGCGGGCATGACATAAAACAGTGAATCAAAGAATTCCACTTTATTTATAACTAACATAGGATAATGCTGTTGATTAAAAAATACTCCATTCCAGGACCTTTTGTTATCCAAATAATTAATATTACCAATAAATGATAAGTTCCAGTTCGACGGGTTCAAACAGAAAGATTTGAAAGCAGAGAAAACTGTGTATCTTATAATCGGCATGACTTTATCAGATAAAAAATAATACTAAAATAAGACTTGCGCATAGTTATATACTTTAATTCAGTCACGGACCCGCGATATCACGGGTGTGTTCTAGTTTAATAAAAATACACGCCATCTTCATAAAATCGATTTTTATATCTTGTATCGTGTTATATCCATCGAATGGCAGGACCGAATAACAGGACTAAATGAAAAATGCTAATAACTTTTTCATTTCTCAAATTAATTACTGTCATCACAAACTATATTGGATTTATCAACTTATTTATGGCTTATTTCACACCTTTTGTTTGTTACCTTATAATTTTGATTAAACGTGTCAGATTATGACCGGTGATTAAACCATAAATAAACTTTTTCTCTGGGATATATCAGCTTGTTTTGGGGATATCACGTTTTTCTTGTATTTCTCGGGAAATCGTGGTACCGGACAAAAACACAGAGTGGACGTGACCGGCTACTTGTATATCCCAACAATAAAAAGACACTACGTATAATGATCTGAAAGTACTCATAGTTACTGACAGCTAGTTCAAGGCCACTAACAACTAATAAAAAAAATCATGCATCTAAGACTAACTATCAATCAGTTACTAGTAGTTCATTTATATGATGCTTTGAAGTTTAGTTCGACGGCCATTTTCACTGAAATAGTACACGTTTTTGTTGAGGGACCAGCTGAAGCGCACCTCCGGGTCTTTGACAAATTCCCCATTTCCATTGTCAATGTCATCAAGTCACAATGAAATACAAAACATAATAAAAAATTAATTTATTCAAGTCACTCATTACAGCTCTGCAAATCTGACTAGCTCTTTATGTTTATTTTGCATGTTCGTCGTAGTATATTTAAAGAATTAAAACATGCTTCTTCTTGGTTAGATGTGTCAGCGCTACTCTACTTTTAATTTATAAAAACGTCTTGAAATTCTGATCAAAATGATTCGTCAAACTTTAAAACATTTCATCTTTCAGTCACTTCACACCAAAATTACAACACACATTTACTTTAGATGATGAAGTGTTTAGAAAGAGCAAGTTACTTTTCTTTTGACATCACACGGGTATCGCAGTCTGACTATAGATAGCTGCGATTTATTTAAATCTAAAGTTCATCTTTGCCATCTTCCTCGCGAACTTTCAGGACAATTTTCCCTGTGTTTTTGTTTTCCTCCATTAACTGATGAGCATTTCCAATCTGTTCGAGCGGAAATATTTTATCAATGATTGGTTTCAGTTTTCCAGATTCAAAATACGGCAGTGCATTCTGTGTGAAGTTTTGAACCAAAGATTCTTTGTACTGAAATGGCAAAACATATTGAAGAAAATTGTTCACACCAAAAAAAGTTACAATTTTTTTATGATTGAAAATATGCTTATATATCACTCCCTTTAGATACTGAAACAACTTTTTTGACACTGATGCATACGTTCACTTAAAATATGACAGTTGTTTTTCGTTCTTTTGAGCTTTTGATTTTGTCATTAGAGTGAAGACTTACCGTTTTGAATTTTCCTTGGAGTTCGGTATTTTTGCTATTTTACTTTTCACATAGTTTCAATGCAATGTTAATTCAACTTTGGTAAATTATCTTGAATAAAACGAGTTGTGGCCAAAGTCTAACAAAAATTGTGAAGGAATATAACAACGTCTTTCATAAATCTCGGCTCTTATTTTTTTCTTTACTTTTTGAATATATGTTTAGAACAATTTGACTTCATCTCTAGCGTGGTAACAAGGTTATGTAACATGTTTGACCATTTTCATAAAAAAAAAAGAAACAAAAATCACTCAATAAAAGGATTATCACAAACGATATCTGTCAATTAGAAACGCATATACATTTAGATGTAAAAAAAGATTTGGTATGATTGCCAATGAGACAACTCTCCACAAGAGACCAAATGATACAGAAATTAACAACTATAGGCCTTCAAAAGGAGCAAAGCCCATACCACATAGTCATCTAAAAAAGGTCCCGAGCCTTCATTGGTAGATTATGAAAAACTAGTCTGGTACTCACCTCTATTGGACGTACACGTAAGGTTGTACCAGTTATAGTTATTCTTTTCCTCAACAATTTACTCAATAGATCAGCATTTATTTTCCCGCCACCTTTTAAAATCAAAATTGTTTATAAATAAGAATCATGAGCTAGTTTGATACGAAACCAACAAATGTGTTCTTATGTAATATATGGTTACTAAATATTACAAGTAAAGTCTTTACAATGATCTAGGGTTTTAGTATTTGTTGTTCTTTGCTTAGTGTACAGTGGGCAAATGTTTCATGCATATTTAGGACGAAAACAAATCAACAATAGATCCAGTGGGTAGTTTTCAAAGCAAGTCGACGTGACTTGCCACTGAGGAAGCAGAGATCCAGTGGGTAGTTTTCAAAGCAAGTCGACGTGACTTGCCACTGAGGAAGCAGATTTTATCTCTGGCGACAGTCCATCCAAGGTTTTTTTACTGCTGGACAAGAAAAGTACCGACAACGCTAGAAGACACTAAGTAATTAAGAAGAAAATGGAGATATATTTATACGAATAAAATCAACCGCGAATAATGACAAATAAAATCTACTGTATCATGTTGCAAATTAAATAAATCCAAGTGCAGTTTTTTAGGAACTATAGAATAATCTAGCATGTGCATTGATTTTTATGTGTGGCTGGTTTTGATGCTTCGACATCTGGTTATGAGGTGTGGGTGGTTTTAGAGCTTTGACATCAACAAATGATATGTATTTAGTCGTTTGTAACTTTTTCACTTAAAGTGTACTCACCCAACAACCCATACACAACCCAGGTACCATCATTTGCTATGGACTCGATGTTTTGGTTATAGAAAGATTCACCAATACAGTCTAATATGAGGTTTACTCCAGCATCTTAAAAATACATATCAAAGTACGTTCATACTGTCTACTCGTACATAATTTTTCAATTAATGGTGTACCAAATTTACTGTTTTTTTTAATGCACTGTGCAACATTTCACGTTTAATTGTTAACAAACTTCACTTAATATAGTTTCCAGTTTTTCTACATTGCACAGTAGCATAAAAAAGAAAATGTTAAATTAAATTAACTTGATATAGGTGAATGAGACAATAATATCATTTGCTTAAACTCTTATTCAAAAATATTAACTTAAAGCGAGTAACTATTAATCAATAATTTTACTATATAGCCAGTCACACATTTGAGCTGTCAGACTTATTTCACATGCTAATTGTGGTTTGAAACGAAAGTTTCACTTGTTTAACTTAGCCTTTACAATTGTACTTATTTTTAAACGTATGGTACCTTTTGTGTGTTGTTTTACGCCTACACTGAAGTCTCCTTCTTTGTAATTGAACCCTGCAACTGCTCCTAGGGACTTTGCCATATTTATTTTCTCCGTTGATCCTGCTGTTACTATTGGTTTGGCATTAGCCAGAATAGATAACTGTGTCGCTGCAGTACCAACACCACTTCCTCCAGCGTGTATTAACACGGAATCACCAGATTTAACCCCACCTACAAATAAGAAAAAAAAGATAACAGGTATCAATCGAAACCCCTACGTAGAAGAAAAACCAGACAACAAAAAATAACGAAAAGACAAGCAAGTCAACATAACAATATAAATAAAATCAAAGATTGAACACCATCGAATCCGAGGGCAAACGTAAATGTTCTGAACGTCAGAACGACTAAACAATACCTGTCACAATAGCGGCACCAGTCGTAAAACTCATGAAAAATAAAGTTGCATTCGACGATGTTACAATCATTCATGAAAAAAGAGGCTGTGGTCATGACAACTTGAACATATCCGTAGTGTCATCTGTGAAATAGATATTGAATTTATCCTGAGGTCAACCAAACCCTGTGGGCGTTTAAATTTTGAAGGAATTACTTCAACTTAACCATTAGATTTCTTGTATATCAAAACAACAACTCTCTTTTAAGAAAATAATGAAAGGAAACAAATACAGTCTATAGAATATCGTATCATCCGGGGGATATATACTCTTGTTGAAACCGAGGAATACAAAATGATATTTTACATTTTGTTTTTTAATACATTTTTATTGTAAAATTAGAAGCTTCATTCGACATATACACAACTAATCAATTTCCATTCTCTCTTATGAAAAAGAGTTGCTTTGTTTGTAAGTTGTTAATTCGTTCCGATTCTGATTAATCCATAAAAAAGGGGCGAAAGATACCAGAGGAACAGTCAAACTATTAAATCTAAAATAAACTGACAACTCCATGGCTAAAAATGAAAAAGACGAACCCCAACAAAAACTGGGGGTGATATCAGGTGCTCTGGAAGGGTAAGCAAAACCTGCTCCACATGTGGCACCAGTCGTATGGCTCATGTAATAACAAACCCGGTAAATAGTCTAATTTGGTACGTCACATTCATGAAAACGGAAGGGGATTGTAGTTACGACATAAGAAATATATCCGACATCAGCTATGAAACGGTTATTCCATTACGGTGAACCAACTCGTGATGGCGTCCGTAAAATTTACGAAAGGATTAATTCAACTTCACCATTTGAAAATTTTTGGTTTAATAGCTTCCTTGTGAGCAGCAACCATCTATCAAGGAAATCATGATGGGAAATACAAGAGCAAGAATATCGTATCAATATTGGGGGATATATACTCCGTATGCAGGCGCTGCTGGAATGTTGCTACATTGAAATAACCTATTGTTGATTTATTTGTTCATGTATGTCTTGACTTATTTTAAATGCTTATTATTACTTTTCGTATATATTTCGTGGGCTCATAAATGGCGCTCGCCTTGAGAGTGGGTGTCTTTGGATCAATTTAGTACAAAGAAAGACGTATATGCATAAAATTGTGAATAGAAGTGGGAAATGTGTCAAAGAGACAACAACCCGACCAAATAGCAGGAAACAGCTGAAGGCCGCCAATGGGACTCCAATAACATATTATCGCATTTGTCTGTTCGTCCGATTTTGCTTATTTTAAAACATGAAAATTTATACATAAACCTACCCACTGTATGAAGTAATTGGTAGGCCGTTAACCAGACTTCTGGTATTGCAGCTGCTGTGGTGAAAGACATCTTCTTTGGAATAGGCATTAAACACTCTTCTCGACAAGCCACAAATTCAGCATTACCACCACCTGCTAATAGGGCCATGACACGATCTCCTATCTTCCATTTCTGTGAACAGTCTGGTCCAAATTTATCAACAGTCCCTACAGCCTCTAGACCAAGGATATCGCTTTCTCCGGCTGGTGGGGGATAAGCTCCTTTTCGCTGAAATAATTTACTAATCTATACTGATTTGATCGCTTTTGAAGGTCAACATGTTTGGTTTTTTTTTACATTCAAGTTTATTAGGGGTATGCCTAATTTGAAATTTTGAGTATAATTCAATTTGACAGACATCAATGATGTACGATAAGCTAACTTGGTTAAGTCCCAGTGCTGGGATTACTCATTCTACAGACATCAATGGTGTACGATAAGCTAACTTGGTTAAGTCCCAGTGCTGGGATTACTCATTCGACAGACATCAATAGTGTACGATAAGCTAACTTGGTTAAGTCCCAGTGCTGGGATTACTCATTCTACAGCCACCAACAACAAATTACATGTTCTTAAAATAAAAATGTTGATGAACTTATATTTGTTTAAGTGAGCACTGGACACTGAGTGAAAATAGTCGTATCATTATTAGAAGTTCTAATTTTCTTGGTTTTTTTAAAAATTTTATTGGTGAAAGTAGAAGCTTTTCGACTGAATTATAAGGATGAGGTCTGATTATTGTGTGGGTAATATTTACTAACCTGTAAAGTGTCGGCCCTGTTAATTGCAGAAGCGTAAACTTTTATCAAAATCTCCTTTTTCCTAAGGACTGGAATTGGCACCTCACCGATCTTCATCTTTTCTGGACCACCAGTTTGAAATTGTACTGCTCTCATAGTCCCTGCCATCTGAGAAAGCTGAAATATAATTGCTTTGTTGAAGTAAACCAGTCGTAACCCAGTTTTTAATTTCCGTTTTTAAAAAGGTAAAAATGCAATACTATTATTTCGATTTTAAAAATATGAAAACTTCTCATTTTGATTAAAATAAGATTTTCCTGTCCCCAACATTTACACTTTTACTAGTGCTTTTATTCCAGTCGTGGACCCCGAGGTCATATAATATATGACCTATGATATATCTTAAAATTCAACACTTCAATCTTCTAAAGGCACTTGTTTCTGACTAGATCTATTGGAAGCCAGAAGCATCTATGTATATCATGTATATAGAAGCTGCTATTTATACATATTCGCTAGCTGAGGGTTACGATACACTCCCCTCCTCTGCAGCCTCTAGAGAGGAGGGAGTGGGTCTAACCCTTTGCAAGCGAAAATGCTATTCTATATTGATAGTCGACCTTCCCATGAATCCGAAACAAGTGCCTGTGGTACACATATATATAATAAATGCAAATTAGCCACAAATATACATATTTTGTGTGGTTTATGATTTTAAATGGTATATTTTAAAGATGTAAAGGTTCATGTGGACCCTATGGCTAAAATGGCCGTATTTTCACCTCAAAATTTACTCTGAGTACAGACAAACCTGCGCATCTGTAAAACAATTAAGGCATAGCATGCCCTAGATAAATGAATTTTAAGTATGTTTTATGTTTTAGAAAAATAAAAACTTACCAAGATTTTGTCGTGCACTTTTTTTCATTCCTCCAGAAGGTGCCAAAATAAACTAAGTTGGGAAACAGGTTTGAGAACTTCCACACAGGTAAAAATTAAAGTGAGCATTTTTAATTGACATGGACATTAGATGGACAATAGATACCTGACAATAATTGGTTATTTAACTGTGTACCTGAGTGGACCATTTCAAGGTAAACTCAACTGTTTGTTAATTTAATCATCTTCTGCAGAGACGAAAAAAAGTGTACGGCAAAATCCAGTTAAGTTATGAATTTTCTAAATCATACAATGCATTTGAATTCTATTTATCTAGGGCATGCTATGCCTTAAAACTTTTCCAGATGTACAGGTGTGCCTGTACTCAGAGAAAATTTTGAGGTGAAAATACGGCCATTTTAACCATAGGGTCCACATGAACCTTAAACAATGTTGTTTTCTTATATGTCTCTAATTTATGTCTTATCTATAATATAATGTACTTGTATGTAATTAAATGTCATGCATGAAAGCTCTACAGAACTGAAATGTTTGCAGCAGATCTGCTGCAAACTTGCTGCAGGTCTGCTGCAAACAAAATGCTTGCAGGAACCCTTTGAATAATGTTTGCAGATGTTCGCAGCTAGCTGCAAACCTCCTGCAAACATTGCAGCTTTTTGCTGCAAGCTTGCGGCAAGCTTGCAGAAACAAATATGTTTGCAGTAAGATTGCAGGAAAAACTAGAATTTAAGGGATGTTCGCAGCTAGATTGCAGGAATCTTTGACAATTTTATATGTTTGCAAGAACATTGCAAGAAACTACATAAAACGACTGAGCATGCCTATTGGTAACTTCCTGGAAGATAAAGATTTGAAATTTGAAAATGTTGGTGATGTTTGTGTCATGATATATATTAGTGTTCAGGGAGGCATTATAGTTTGGCAATTAACAGATAAGTTTTTAGAGATATTATTTGTAAGTACATATTCATCGTACAATGTTAATTTAACTTATAAAATTCATTCCTTCCACAGATATCTGCATGAGGTTTAAAATACATTTTCAAATATGTAACCATGCAATATACAGTACTCCCTCATATGCTTAGAGATTATAACTTACAAAATATATGTAAGTCTAGTTGAATTTTGTGACAATTTTAGTTTAACTATGATAGCTGTATATAATCATATCCATGCGCAAAGAAATTCTCAAATAACTCTTTTTAACTTTAGATTCATACATGTAATTCATTTGAGAGCGTATTTGGAATTAATTTAACTTATTAAACATGTTAAAGGGTATAAACTTATGCAATGACAATTTTTCAAATGATAAAGTAGTTGAATTATGAATGGATGCATGGATGTAACATAACTTTTAAAGAATTTGCTGTGTAATATTATAGATAAAATGATGTGTACACATGACATTGGTTAATTGTATAACAGATTGATTTGAATAAAAATGTTTGCAGCAAACACGCAGGAGAAAGATTAATTTGCAAAAATATGTTTGCAGCAGGTCTGCGGCAAACACTCATTTGCATATAAATGTTTGCAGCAGGTCTGCAGCAAACAGGCAGGAGAAATACTAATTTGCATAAAGATGTTTGCAGCAGGTCTGCAGCAAACACTCATTTGCATATAAATGTTTGCAGCAGGTCTGCGGCAAACACTCATTTGCATGGTAAATTGTTTGCAGCAGACCTGCAGCGTATTTGCAGCAAACACGCCGCAAACACGGACTCTATGTTCGCTGCAAGTCTGCAGCAAGTTCGCAGCAGACTTGCAGCAAATGTTTGCAGGAGGCTGATTTTTTCAGTAAGGGTAATTCATAGGGCCCTTTAATTGGAAATAAAATATTCTTGTTCTTATTCTTATTCTATACATGATATAGTAACATCAAATAAATAAAAGCAGTACTGGTCCAGCATATATGATCTAGAATGGCAAACAAATACATGTAACAAAAAAACTTACATGCGCTGTTCTAATGACTATGCAAAATTTCAAGATCGTTAGAATTTTCGACATGAGATAACACGCGTCCTAATTCATGACACGTAAACAATAACTAAGGGAAGTAAGTCTGACCCATATATTAAACATGTGTTATAAATTGTTTAATATTTAAAAATACAAATTAAATGGTTAATTTACCAATTTATACTATTTGAGCATTTAATTAGGGGGGGGGGGGGGGGGCTGGAAAATAGGAGGAGTACAGAATACTGACACTGTGATTTTCAACTGCACAGCGATGAGATTATTTATTTTATTCACTAAGACCCAAGTCAGAAAATATATTTTGTGTCATCCAAAGATGACATAAAAACACGTACCAGCCCTCTATTCAGAATCAAATGGTTATTCATGAGTATAGATTTAACCTCAAACTAATTGCAACAGAAAATGTTTTAGTTCTAATTTATAACATTAAGCCACAGGGAAAGCCACAGGGAAAAGTCCCATTAAATCTAACTTGAGGAAAACTCAAAATCAGCATTTTTAATTTCCTATTGAAATTAACATTATAAGGGGAGATAACTCTGCAAAATGAGTCTTTTTTGGTCAGTTTTTGGTCAGTTTTTGGTTGATTATCTTGAAATTTATGTAAAGTACGTATGATACTTTGATGGGGTTATATATATAAGTTTGTATTTTACTAAATTATATAATCTTCTGCTCATGAAATGTACAAAACCGAAGTGTTATGGGTAGTTTATTTTTTTGTGTGTGCATTTTTCATTTAAGAAATTGCAAATTTGTGGCTTTGCGACCATTTTGAAAAAATAAGGTGAAATTTTGGTATTGTTTATATCTGTATATTATGGGGACGAAGTCCCCAATTACGGTAGAAAAATCAATAAAAAAAAAAAAAAAAAAAAAAAAATCGGGAAAATTTTCACGAATTTTTCATTCTACTAATGAACTCAAAATCGTTAACTTTTTTCCAGATCTACTTCCTGTTCCGGTCTTGTTGGCATGAGACTTTGAATAAAATGTATATTTATCAACATAATATCAATAAATATAGGAAGGAATTCAACACCCAATCATTTTTAATAATTGTTTGATATGAAAAAACGTTACCTGGCTGATAACAGCGTTTCTTTGTTTACATTGAATTTGACGTCATAACTTAAATAACGTCGCAATTAAATCCCTAACAGAACCAATACCGGAAACGTTACGGTATTTCCGTTTAACAACATGTTTGAAAAAAAGGAAAATAATTCAGACTTCGTCCCCATTCTTCACAGGTAATGCCTGCCTCATATTATATGGGGACAAAGTCCCTATTACAGTAGAAAATTCCATAAAAAAAAAAAAAAAAAAAATCGGGAAAATTTCCCGAATTTTTCATTGTACTAAGGTAGCAAAACACAGTTAGGAGTTTAGTTTCGCATTTTGGCCCCGGTGTATTTTTCAAATAGGAAAGTTATTGTGTAATAAAATTCATTTTTAGACAGATGAGTGCTAATTTAGCCTTCAAAGATGGTTTATAAGTGCATCAAGATTATTTTTTACATGTTTTATGGGCTGTTATCTGTTTGACAATCCGTATTTTCATAGCTAGACCGGCCATCGGCCCAGAAATTAATGTACTGTTTACAAACACTCTACACGAAGTTTTTGACGCAATTTTACAAAAAAATGAGACGAAAGACATATGATTTTCATTGGATTTGCTGAATGATATATGTACACAGTTTCAGAAAAGGTATTTACTTCAAGCGATTGAAATTCTACTTTTAGCCAAATTTTGGGGAAATAAGTGACATCTTTCCCCCCCTTTTTGCAATATTTTATAACAAATAAATGCAGATTGTTGCCATGGATACACCAAAAAGAAATGATATTTTACCATTTTATATACTGGATATAAAATCTATGGAAGATTCTGATTACATACATATGACACAAACAGTAAGCTTGATATTGCAAGAAAGCAATGAAAGAGGGGGGGCAAGGGGGGTCCCAATAACAGCAAAACAGCAAATTGATTTGGCTCATAACAGATAACAAGGAATTAAAATGGACAAAAACAGATAACAGTAAATGAAATATTAAAATAATTCGGTCTTTGACAAATCAGTATTTCTTACTACGGATATAATCCTTTGTTATGCATTCCATTTTTTATGACTATGTTTTTAGTATTAATTTATGTATCTAGAATTTGTTTAAATTACTACTCAATATATTATAATATTTTTTATACGCTCGTTTACGGAACGTATTATGGTATACTGTTGTCCGTCTGCAGTGGAGGATCCAGAAATTTTCATAAGTGGGGGCCCACTGACTGACCTAAGAGGGGGCCCGCTCCAGTCACGCTTCAGTGATTCCCTATATAAGCAACCAATTTTTTTCCCAAAAAGGGGGGGCCGGGCCCCCTGCCCCCCCTAAATCCGCCTATGGTCTGTTGTCAACATGTCGGACATTAACTCAAAAACTCTTTAACCATTTGCATTAAACTTTGGGAAATTGTTTATATCTATTGACGTGAGCTCCCTTTTTTTTTTTTTTTTTTTTTTTTATAAATTTTAGATTTTAAGTTTCTGGGTAATGGGTTTTTTTTTTCAATAAAATTTGTGTTTTTTTCAGTTTTCTGATAATATCTCAAAAATGCTTTCACAAAGCAAGGAATTTTGGTGAATTGTTTATATCTATTAACATGAGGTAACTTTCAATTTTTATAAATTTTAGATTTTACGTTTCCGAGTTAATGG
This sequence comes from Mytilus edulis, assembly GCA_019925275.1. Lineage (NCBI taxonomy): Eukaryota > Metazoa > Mollusca > Bivalvia > Mytilida > Mytilidae > Mytilus > Mytilus edulis. Next base: position 54,814,921 of record CM034357.1, on the reverse strand, counting down.
GTTTTATTAATTAAAAAGGGGTGATTTTCCAGTTTTCAGACATTAACACAAAAATGTTTTCAGCAGTTCTCATGAAACGTTGGTGTATTGTTTATATATATTGACCGAAGCTCTCACTGAAGCTCCCTTTGTTGCTAATAAAAAAGTGACCTAAAAGAGTTTGAATATTCTGACTTTTTCTAAATGACCATTTAATGGGGTGTGTGAATTTTTCTTAATAAAACTATGAGGCAAAGTGGTATATAGGGTAGAAAAATCAAAAGCACCAATTATAAGCATGCAATTTATCAAGTACTTCGAACGAATTTTGACACTCTAAAAGCAATTTATTCCACTATTTTCAAAGGCCTTATTTGAACAATTTTTTATCAGCTGAGGTTTTTGATTGTACCAAATGTACTAGTAAGTAGAATACATAGTTTAGTAGGGAAACAATGGCATGAAACGAAATAAATCTTTGTTTGTAATGAGTTATGTGCAGCTTCGGACCCAAGTACATGGTTGGAACTTTCATTGTACAATGCATTTGGTTCTGCTTTGAAAAGAATTACAGAGCTGAGTCTATGTACCATATTATATAAAAGGTTAAGTGGTTGTTATGACCTAGTCCTTAATTGAGATCCTTGTCAGATATTCCTGGCCATATGTTTTCCTTTTTGTCATATTAAGAATTGTTTTAATTTAATATGTTCGTACGGAAAACAAGGAACATTATTCTCATACAAAAAATTAAGATAATTCTAAATACACATTCATAAAAAAAATGAAATTTATTACAAAGGATAATCATAAGATCTACTTGAATTGTCCTGGACCTCACTTCTGTGATGGGTATATGTTAATGGGATCCTTCTCTGAATACGGGACAAACATATTAGTAGTGGTAGACCCCAATGGCCAATGATCTTCAATTTATACCGAATATTGACTGTCAAAAAAAATGCTAACATTCCAATTTTCAATAACAGTAAACAGCAAATACATTATCACAATAACAGATAACAAAAAAACTAAAAGCCCAATAACAGCTAACAAAGAATAAGACAATAACAGCTAACAGCAAATGTATTTTCAAAATAACAGATAACAAAGAATTAAATTGCCCCATAACAGCATAACAGTTAAACCCCTTGCCCCCCCTCATGAAAAGGAGATGGTAAAATTCATAAGGGCAAATTTTAGTATTTTTTTCTAACTGTTTATTGCTACCTAATGAACTCTAAATCGTTCAATTTTTTTTTTGAATTTCCGGATCTGCGCAGACATCTTATTCCGTTTCCGGTCTTGTTTAATTTAAATAACGTCACAACTAAAATCCCGAACAACAGAACCAAAATCGGAAACGTTACGGTATTTCCGTTTCACTTTTTAACATTGTTGATTTCAAAAAAAATCATAGACTTCGTCCCCATTCACATGTAATGCCTGCCTCATATTATTTTTTCAGCATCTTACTTGTCTAAAGAAACTTTAAACCACAAAAAGAAGAATACATGCTTAATTATTTTTATCAAATTTGAGATTCTTTACCTTGACATGATGAAAAATTCAATAAATGGTCAACTATTGAAATACGAAATCTAAATCATATGGGGACGAAGTCCCCAATAACAGTAGAAAATTCAATATTAAAAAAAAAAATCGGGAAGCTTTTCCCGATATTGTCATTGTACTAATGAACTCAAAATCGTTTAATTTTTTTATGTCATGTTTTGAATTCCCGCATCTGCGCAGAAATCTAAAATGTACTTCCTTTTTCCGGTCTCGTTTGCATGAAATATTGAGTAAAATATATATTTATCAGTCTAGTATAAAATAGGAAGGAACGCAATATCAATTTCATTTTAATTAATTCCATGATCTGAAAAAACGTTACCTAATGATAGCGTTTCTTTGTTTACATTGCATATGACGTCATAACTTAAATAACGTCACAACTAAAATCCCTATCAACAGAACCAAAATCGGAAACGTTACGGTATATCCGTTTTGAAATTAATTAAGATATGTTTGAATTAAAAAAAAATCATAGACTTCGTCCCCTTTCACAGGTAATGCTTGCCTCATATTAGCTTGCTAAATAGATATGAAAACACCTTTAGAGTTGTTATATGGGGACGAAGTCCCCGAAATTTTCATTGTACTAATACACTCAAAATTGTTCAATTTTTTTTTATGTCACGTTTTGAATCCCGCATCTGCGCAGAAATCTACAATGTACTTCCTTTCCCGGTCTCGTTTGTATGAAAGTTATAAGTAAATATATATATATTTATCAGTCTAGTATAAAATAGGAAGGAACGCAATACCAATTTCATTTTTTAATAATTCCTTGATATGAAAAAACGTTACCTGATAATAGCGTTTCTTTGTTTACATTGCATATGACGTCATAACTTAAATAATGTCACAACTAAAATCCCTAACAACAGAACCAAAATCGGAAACGTTACGGTATTTCCGTTTCTTTTTCTAAACAAATATGTAAGTTACAAAAAAATAATTCATACAGACTTCGCCCCCATTTACAGGTAATGCCTGCCTTATATTACTCTAAAGACCGCTAAAACATCAAGAATCAATACGTGCTGATGAATATAAGCGGTAAATTTATAATTTTGTATCAATTTTTATTGATAGTTCTGCCTTTTTTTGCAAGAGTTATCTCCCTTTGCAATGCAAATCTCCATATGAATTTTAAATGGTGATTTTATTTAGTCTTCCTCAAGTAAGATTTTATGGGACTTTTTTTATGTGTATATTTTTGGTATAATGCTAAAAATTAAAACTTTAAAATCTTCTGTTGCAATTACTTTCAGGTTAGGGTCAAATGTATGCTAGATTGACTGGACTAGAGGGGTTATCATCATATTTCTTACTTTAATGTCCGGTCAAACTAAGTTTGAACCTCAAACTATTTGCATCAGAAAATGTTTTAGTTCTAACTTATAGCATTAAGCCCCAAATATACACAGAAAAAAGTCCCATAAAATCTAGGTTGAGGAAAACTCAAAAAAAGCATTTTTAATTTCTCATGGAAATTAACATTGAAATGGAAGATAACTCCGCAAAAATGTGTCTTTTTTTGTTGTTGTCAGTTTTAGGTTGATTTTCTTAAAATTCATGTAAAGTATGATACTTTGTCGGGGTTATAAGTTGGTATTTGACTATATTATATAATTTTCTGCTCATGAAATGTACAAAACCGAAGTGTTATGGATATTTTTATTTGTTTTACACATTTTTCATTAAAAAAAATTGCAAATGTATGGCTCTGTAACCATTTTGAAAAAAAATTACGAATATTAAAATTTTGGTATTAAACTGTTTATATCTGTAAAGTATATTTGTTTCAGCATCTACCCTGTTTAAAGAAACTTTAAACCACAAAAAGAAGAATATAGGTTTAATAAATTTGAGATTCTTTACCTTGACATGCTGAAAAATCTAATAAAGATCAATAAATGGTCAACAAATCTAGGTTGTAGCTTGATAAAAGATACGAAAACACCTTTAGAGTTGTTTTTCATACTCTTATGACTACAAGACGGCTAAAATATCAAGAATCAATACGTTCTGTTGAATAGAAGCGGTTAAGCTATAATTTTGTATCAACTTTTCAAAATGGAAAACAAATTATCATATTATGCCCAAGACCGGAGGAAAATTAATATAATAAAACATAAAATATGATGTTTTTACAAAATTGACTTTAATAAGGGAACGACCCTATTAATGCACTTTAAATATATATGACTTATAGAGGGTAATAACGAAACGCATTTCGTTATTACCCTCTATAAGTCATATATATTTAAGTTTAGGTAATAATTCTATTATCACCCTCTATATATGACGTCAACAATATAAACAGCTAGTTGAGCAGTTCATGTAGACGTCACAACAGTTTATCATGGTTGTGTAAATGAGACCAATCTGTTCGGCAATGCTCTCAAATAATTTGATTAAACGCAGGTCTGCTTATTTTTTAAGTGAATTTTGCAAGTTTTTCGTCAGATCATATGAGTGTAAAGCTTTGACGAGGATTTGTATGAGTTTTTCAATATCGCATCCGTATCAACCCGAGACACCAATATAATCCCAAGAGCTCTGCTCGAGGGATTATATTGGTTGAGGGTTGATATGGTGTGTGATATTGAAAAAGCCATATCATATACACTTTATTATATACATATACATCAAGTAGATGTTTTTATGTAATATGACGCCATACAGATTATAGGTTTGACATGACGTCACACAGATTAGGGATTTGAAAGCCTTTGCAACAGTGACTGCAATCTATGACGTGACTTTCATACAGATTAAAGGTGTGATAAAGCTTTTGCAACCGTGCTGATATCGATATCATCACGGGTGGCTGATACAGCACGCTTGCCAATGATTGTATTACACATATAATTTATCTGTATTTACTACTATGTATATAATAAATGACATTTATTGAACCAAAATATATTGGATATAGATATGTTTTGACTGATACTTTAGTCTTTGATACATGCTTTTTCTTATGAGTTGTCATTGGCTTTAAACTAGCTTTCAGTTATTATGAGTACTCTTAGATCTGTACTTTGTTTCTTTTGTATGTTTATGGCATTATGTTTTATTTTTTTATTTTGTGTACTTTGGATCGAGCCGATGAGTTAAGCAGTTTTCAACTGATTTTCATAGTGCGTAACTTTGTTGTACTGTTACAACACTGTCCCAGGTTGGAAGGGGAGTCGCCAGCAAACATGTTTAACCCTGCCAAGCTCTGTATGTGCCTATCCAAAGTCAGGAGCCTATTATTGAGTGGTTATTGTTTGTTGCTGATATCTTATTTGTTTTTTATATTTATAGACCGGTGATCATATAATTAAATGTCTTGATGTTAATCAATTTACGTAATGACATTAATTTTTGTAATGTTTTTATGGTTCTGATCGAGCCTGGAATTAAATGTACATGACATATATAAAACGAAGAAATACTTGTAGCTCTAGCATGATAACATAATATATATGAACACTTAAGATTTCATTTCAATGTAAAAAAAAATCTATTACAAATCACAATGTATTGATCTGTGTGTATAATTTTCATTTTGCCTACCAAGGGCCCTTAATTGGAATAAGAAATATTCTTATTATATATGTACAACATCTTATTCTATTTTGGCATTGAGGAGAGTTGACTCCACACCGGCATTTACGTATTTATGTTCTTGAATTATGTCAGTGTTTAATATTAAAATTTTGGTATTAAACTGTTTATAAAATTGGGAATGGAAATGGGGAATGTGTCAAAGAGACAACAACCCGACCGAATAAAAAACAACAGCAGAGGGTCACCAACAGGTCTTCCTTCAATGTAGCGAGAAATTCTCGCACCAGGAGGCGTCCTTCAGCTGGCCCCTTAACAAATATATACTAGTCCAGTGATAATGAACGCCATACTAATTTCCAAATTGTACACAAGAAACTAAAATTAAAATAATACAAGACTAACAAAGACCAGAGAGGCGCAAAAATGCGGCGGGGTTAAACATGTTTGTGAGATCTCAACCCTCCCCCTATACCTCTAACCAATGTAGAAAAGTAAACGCACAACAATACGCACATTAAAATTCAGTTCAAGAGAAGTCCGAATCTGATGTCAGAAGATGTAACCAAAGAAAATAAACAAAATGACAATAATACATAAATAACAACAGACTACTAGCAGTTAACTGACATGCCAGCTCCAGACTTCAATTAAACTGACTGAAAGATTATGATTTCATCATATGAACATCAGGCACAATCCTTCCCGTTAGGGGTTTAGTATCATACCATCATAACATATATGAGAAGAACATAACCCGTGTCATGCCAACAACTGTTTTTAGAATAAATGTGTTTAGTTCCGATGCAAAGACCTTATCAGTGACTCAATATTAACGCCAAAATATGCAATCTTTAATGACTTGATAACAGTATCGTAATTATATCCCTTCTTAATAAGTCTATTCAAAGGTTTTGTAAGTTTCTGAGGTGAATACTGACACCTTTGTGCTTTATAAAGAATATTTCCATAACAAATTGGATGTGAAATACCTGAACGTATTAGAAGTCTGCATGTTGAGCTATATTTACGAATGATGTCTTTATACCGATGATAAAATTTAGTAAATGTTTTGACTAGTTTGTGATATCTGTAAATTATATTTGTTTCAACATCTACCTTGTTCAAAGAAACTTTAAACCACAAAAAGAAGAATATATGCTTAATTAGGTTTATTAAATTTGAGATTCTTTACCTTGACATGCAGAAAAATCTAATAAAGATCAATAAATGGTTAACTAATCTAGGTTGTAGCTTGATAAAAGATACGAAAACACCTTTAGAGTTGTTTTTCATACTCTTATTACTTAAAACGGCTAAAATATCAAGAATCAATACGTTCTGTTGAATAGAAGCGGTAAAGCTATAATTTTATATCAACTTTTCAAAATGGAAAACAAATTATTATATTATGCCCAAGACCGGAGGAAAATTAATATAATAAAACATAAAATATGATGTTTTTACAAGAATGACTTTATTAATGCACCTTAAATATATATGACTTATAGAGGGTAATAACGAAACGCATAAACAAGTCAGCGTCGCGTCAGTTCATTCGGAGTTTGGGTAATAATTCTGTTATCACCCTCTATATATGACGTCAACAATATAAACAGCTAGTTGAGCAGTTCATGTAGACGTCACAACAGTTTATCATGGTTGTGTAAATGAGACCAATCTGTTCGGCAATGATCTCAAATAATGTGATTAAACGCAGGTCTGCTTATTTTTTAAGTGAATTTTGCAAGTTTTACGTCAGATCATATGAGTGTAAAGCTTTGACGAGGTTTTGTATGAGTTATAAAACAAGAGATAAATGACATTTATTGAAACAAAGTATATTGGATATAGATATGTTTTGACTTATACTTTAGTCTTTGATACATGATTTTTCTTATGAGTTGTCATTGGCTTTAAACTAGCTTTCAGTTATTATGAGTACTCTTAGATTTGTACTTTGTTTCTTTTGTATGTTTATGGCATTATGATAACATAATATATCTGAACACTTAAGATTTCATTTCAATTTAAAAAAAAAAAAATCTATTACAAATCACAATGTATTGATCTGTGTATAATTTTCATTTTGCCTACCAAGGACCCTTAATTGGAATAAGAAATATTCTTATTATACATGTACAACATCTTATTCTATTTTGGCATTGAGGAGAGTTGACTCTATACCGGCATTTACGTATTTATGTTCTTGAATTATGTCAGTGTTTAATTATAGCTTATCGTTGATCATCTCAACGGGATTGCTTTTTCAACGGTACGGCGAAAGTGAGAAAAGCAATCGTCTTGAGATGACCAATGATAATCTGTTTACCGCTTCTTTTTTTTCTTTTTTTTTTTTACCTATGACGACGTTGTCAATTTCATGTCAATTTCATTAGCAACGCCATATGCCCCCTTAGTTTCTAGCGATAATTTCATATCACTCGACTCCGCTGAGAAAGGAAGTTATCGGTCAGCAAGGTCAAAGGAAAATTTCGTAAAATAGCGATAACCCTGCTTATTTTATGTTTAAAAGGATTTGCGTTGAATCTTATGTCAATAATCTACCAATAGTTGTATTAACAAAAGAAATGGCAGCAACTAAAAATAGAGAAAAAACAAAGCTTTGATATTGGAAATATTACACTATGAGTAGTAGATTACGTGGGAACAAAGTCATTAAAAGCGACCATTTATAAGCGAGCATAGTTGCTAATAATTGTGCACATATGACTCTATTGTATAGATAATTGAAATTAACAAACATGACAAAGGTGAAATACATACATAGCATGAGGCTTTTTGCAATTACATGTAATGATGGTGTTTACCATAATAATGAGATTGTAATCATCGACAAAATTATCACAAACATAAAGACAAAATCTATAAAGCATGATACTATACTATATATCGGAATTATTAACTAGATACCAGACCATAGGTGAATCAGGTTTTAAAAAGTGGCGATAATTTTGTCGAAAAGAGCGTTTTCGTACAAAGTTGCTGCATAAAATGTAGAGACATGTAACACGAACTTCTGTTATATAAATCGGCCTGCATTAGGTAGGGCTAGAATAGTTGGCACAGTACTGATGAAATCATGACCACTTGAACTTATACTTCGCTGCGAAAGAAAAGTTTAGAAAAACTGATGAAAAATCAAAATAATCAAAATAAAAGAAAAGATGAAACATTCTTTTGGATTAAATAATATAATTTCACAAATGGATTAATAGTACTTGAAAGAATAATAAAAAATGCTGAAAAAACTAAGCTGACTTAATAGACGTATCTTGGAATACAGCTTAATAGTATGCTTTGCAAATATAAGACCAGAATATGAACTATTCGACAATTTTCACCAACAGTTCTGTTTCCACCAGCGAGGAGACCAAACTATCTCAGTACATATGGATAGCAACAGTGGTATTTCTTATCGCTCTCCTTAATGTTGTTTGTATAATTGTATTGGTAAAAACACCACAGTTACAGAAAAGCCGGTTTCATTACCTCACTCTGTGTAGAAGTATAGGAGATTTTCTATCGATGATTTTACTCGTTGCAATGCTCGTTAATGCATCTTTAGAAGTTTTTGGATGGCATGTGTCGTACCTGTGCAAAATAATCTCGTCATCTGTATACTGTTCCATAGCGTTTTCTCTATTTCAGACGCTATTGATATGCATAGAAAGATATATGGCAGTTATGCAATCGACCAACCAATCGCTGAGGAGAAAACTTACTCAGAAAAAAATATTGCCTATATTTTTAATAATAAGCCTTGCCTATAAAGCAGCCATTAATTCAATTAATTTTTCAGAAGGTTGCACGGACAGTCAGAATATTACATACGTAATGGCAAATCAACTTCCAATTTTACTTATGTTTATTGTGATTATTTATTTATATACTGTCACCATTCTTCATCTTCGAAGGATGCTTTCAAAGGTTGCCATTGGAGATCAGACCTTGTCTGAAACGCAGCACTTGCATCGATTGAAAAGACTGAAACTGAACATTTTCACTCTCGGACTTCTTCTATCAGTGCTTACAGTGAGTATACTTCCGAAATATATAATAGTATTCGCAATGCCAGCGGAGGCAAATTCCATAGGAAACATTTTTTTCATTTTCTCACCTCTTGGAAATCCAATCATTTACTTTCTACGGTTCACTGAGTTTCGAAAGAAGATCAAACAAATATGTTGCAACAAATGTTCTTCTGATTCTAGAAATGCTTTGGATAATGACGTCTTTGTAACAGGAGTGTGAGGTTAAGAGCGATGGACACAGTGCCGGCGGTGTTGCCTGTCTCCATATCGAAATAGAAAAAGTTCGAATCTCGGCGAGGGAAGAACAGACATTTGCTTCCACAAAGCAGATTTAACATTGTTCTGATATTGTACTGTGTTTGAACTCTAGATTCTGCTAACGAGAAAAAGTAACACAAGGCCACCGAAAGCTGAATTACTATGCCAGTCTAGGTTGTCGAGTGGTATAGAGCGATGGACACAGTGCAGGCCGTGTTGCCTCGATAACCCAATAACTTGAGTTTGAATTCTGGCGAGAGAAGAGCTTAACATTGTTGTGCTGATATTGAGAGTAGTTACAAATATAAAATGTGGTTTCAGCATGTATCGCCTTTCTCATGATCAAAAGGATTGATCTGTCGTAGAATTGTCACTTGTTTAGACCTACTTATCAAAATAATTATATCTGTGACTATATCTTACGATCCTTTACGATAGATGTTTATCTAAATCTGCAATGGGAATCACCTTATGCCTAATATATAAGGTTGTGTTCAACTCTAGATATTGACGAAAAAAGGTAACACCAGGCTACGAAAGCTGAACTAGTTCAGGTTAGATTGTCGAGTAGTCAAGAGCGAAAGACACAGTACGGCAGTGTTTTCTCTGTATCCCAATACATGATTCGAATCCGCAAACAATTTACCATTGTTAGATTTGTAAATGCGGAAGATATTTTTTGTTCTTATCTTTACGGGATTCGACACTCATGCTAACTGTGATATCGTGGTGCATCAAATCGCTTTTTGACTATGCCTGACGTGCTATAAACCACTTAACCATCTTAAATTCTACAAAAATAAAGCTTTCGATGACTGGGTGTTACCTTTTCTCGTTAGTTTTAATCTAGCATTGTAACACAGTACATGATATATAAGGCATAAAGATGGAATTTATACAGATCAGCTGAATTATCTATCGTAGAGGAACTTACAATTTAATGTAGATAAGGATGCAGTCACAGAAATATTTATATTATAAGTACCTCTTAACCAGTTCAATATAGAGTATTCCTCTAAATATCAGCACAACAATGTTAAAACTGTAAATTTGCCTTAGCAAATGTTTGTTCTTCCATCGGCGGGAGTCAAACTCATAATATATATAAATAGAACACATTTGCTGCATGTATAATCATTATTTATATTTTTGTATTGCATTTGTAGGATTTTATAACTGTCCTTTATTTGGAGGATGTTTTATCTAATAAAATAAATTCACGGGCTTGTATTTCCTTTCATGATTTTCTCGATGGAGGGTTGCAGCTCACAAGGAAGCTTTTAAACCAAGAGTTCAAAATGGCGAACTTGAAATCATTCCTTCGTGAATTTTACGGACGCCATCACGAGTTGGTTGACCTTTATGGAATACCCGTTTCAAGGATGATATCGGGTATGTCCCTTATGTCGTAACAACAATTCACTTCCCATTTCAACCCGAACGAGACCTACCGAATTAGACTATTTACCGGGTTTGTAATATATATATATATATATGAGCAACACGCAAGTGCCACATGTGGAGCAGGATCTGCTTACCCTTCCGGAGCACCTGGGATCCCCCAGGTTTTGGTGGGGATCGTTTTGCTTAGTCTTTAGTTTTCAATGTTGTGTCTTTTGTACTATTATTTTTATGTTTGTCTTTTTATTTTTTAGCCATGGCGTTGTCAGTTTATTTTCGATTTATGAGTTTGACTGTCCCTCTGGTATATATCGCCCCTCTTTTACTTTAAGTCATAGAATAACTATTTCGCCCTCTTTTCAATTGTTGAATAATTATTTTATTTCCTGCGTGAGCATGGTTATTCGCATTACAAGTTTGAATAGAGTTTGGAACCCAATTTTTTTCCATATGTTTTCTTAAAATTTTGCCAAATCTTCAATGCGTGAATATGTCAGATTGCTTTCGTGGTCAGACTTTTTTTTAATGTAACTTACTAAATGTAGAATTTACCATAAATTCTTGTATATGTCCCGGAACTATATTTCTGTTGAGTCAATTGAATATTTTGTTCAAGGTACTCTTGTTTAAGTATCCCCCTTTTTGCATTTTTGGCTTTGTCAATGCCCCCAGTGTTTACCGATTACAGTACATTATGAGTATAATACTAAACAAAACATCACAGCTTACAGTACACTATGAGTATTTACTAAACAAGATTTACTGCTCAAACAAAGTTTCGAGGAGGAAAGATTAAAAATGACACTCCATAAATTTTACGGACTGGATCACGAATTGGTTGACCCAAACGATGTGTCTTTGTCTATATTAACTAAGAACATTTTTACCACATCTTATATTTACTATTTACGTCGTCTTGTCTTTAAAGTACCGAAAATGACCTATTCCGGCCTGAATACGACTGTTTTACTAAGTGTGAATTAGGATTGCTATATCACGTGTCACGGTGTTTGTTTATACAGAATTCATGTATTTGGTTATGATGTTGTACTTGTAGTTCTGATCTGATGTTGTTGAATGGTTTATCATTTGTAGTTGTATTATTTTCTGTTCGTGTGTAAGGGTGGAGATGGTGGGTCACCAGGTCAATTTTAAGATTCTAGTTTAGAGCGACTAAATGTACACGATTTGTTTGTTTTGCGGTTTGATTTGGAGGAGATGTCGACGTAGCTGGATAATACAATTGATTATCTAATTACTATCACAGTCCTACATTGATGTTCCTGTGGTTGTTATAGAATACATCTAATTCTTGCATTTGTTTGTGTTGTGGTCCTGTCATGTTATGTTGTCATTTTGGTGTTGTATTTAACATTGCCATAGGAGCGCTGGCCGCTGTAATCTTATAGCTCGTTTCTGTGTATGTTGCATTTTCTTTTGTTTTTTGTTGCACTCAGTGTTTCTGTTGTTTCGTTGTTTTCCTCTTATAGTTGATGTGTTTCCCTCGGTTTTAGTTTGGTAACCGGATTTGTTTTCTTTCAATCGAGTTATGACTTTCGAACATCGGTATACCACTGTTGTCTTTATTTGGATAGTGTATTAAATCAAAATATTAATATTAATATATGAGGGAACAAAAGAATTGAGGAGTAGAAAAAAAGAAGACGACAACAAATATGTAGAAACAAAATTATTTATATATAATATCTATAAAAGAAGTCAGGTAGTCAGGCTGGGAATATAAAATTTAAAAAAAATGAAGTAGGAAACCTGAAGACAGGTCAGGTTAACTGGACATTTAGATACAGTATCTTATAACAAAAAAGAAGGGAATGAGATTTTTATAACTTCATATCTTTGAATGGTAATAAAATAAATTAAGCCATGATAATTAACTTTAACTGTAAGGATAAAAAGAGACATACAAAAATCGTTTTTCTTTTCTATTTGTTTTCAGTTTTAAAAAAAATACAGAGATAAACATGTATAGCAGAGAAAAAGGACAATAAATCACAATTTCAGCATTATAATATTGAGTTCTGATAAGATTGCCAGTGAGATAACTTTCAACCAAAGATAAAGTTGAGAATGGAAATTTGGAATGTGTCAATTAAAACTCATCATAGATACCAGGATTAAATTGTATATTTACGCCAGACGCGCGTTTCCTCTACAAAAGACTCATCAGTGACGATCAAATAAAAAAAAGTTAAAACAACCCGAACAAAACAGAAAACTGACATAGGCCACCGATGTATCTTCAACACAGCGTGAAAATCCTACACGCGTAGGCAGGCTTCATTTGACTCCTTATCAAATATGTGAAGTAGTAAAAAAAGGTGGATGTGAAAATAACAGGTCAAAGCACGACCTTTAATAATAAGTGAAATTCATACCATATGCTAAGCTATTACTAGTATGTTGATGTTAAAATGTAAATAATTTTAAATGAAAGAGACAACAATCTGATAACTTCTTAAACAATAAATGAAAACAATCGAAGAAAACCACTGAATTACATGCTAGTAATTTGTACAGGTTTGAATATAAAGAATGTGGCTAGGATCATCATGTTCTAAGATTTATCCCTGCTCTTACAGTTGTGTAACATCACCACCTAGGAACAAACTTTGATATCAGTTTTGAAGGTCTTGGCCTTTCAGATCGGTACATAGCAAAATGCAATTTCATTTTACTTCTAGTATCAAGGAAGACAAATTCATAAAAAATGGATAAACATCATAATTCACGGTTAAAAACATTTATAAAAAGTCGGTTGAAAATTTGAACCATGAAGGATCTAGCTGACAATTCCGACTGTGTTCAATCATTTGTAAATCGTATTATGGTAAAAATCTTACTTATTTCCATTTATAACTATATATCTATAATTGCTTCTGCGAAAAATGAAAATATGAATAAAAACAAACTTTCAATGTTAATAATTACTATAAGCGGTCAATTGACAATTTCGGCCATATTGACTTATTTGTAGATCATGCCTTCTAAACACTTTTTTTCCTTTTACAATTTCTCTCAATTACTGTTTCAGTACAAAAATCAGAAAAATATAAAGCATATTAGTCTTTTAAGGTCAACTAATCCTAGAAAGGGTCAAATGACGATTCATCCCTATCGACCTACTTGTTGGTCATGTATTATCGAAAGATTTTCCTAAAAGATCTCCCTTCAGCAACTGACCTAGTTTAACCATGTCTATTTTTGAGACCAAAAACTGAATTTAACCACTGTTTCCATCTGTAGTAATAACGGCCATGTATGATGACGTAGCATATTAATCTATTGCAATAAAAATTCATAATTTCTAATAAAATTTGTAGATTTAGCTAACAAAGTCCTTATATTTGTATAAAGTAACATTCGTTTATAGTGGAAATTGTTTTAACGTTAAATAAGCTACAATTAAGCATTGCTTGCTAGTCCCTCTCTGAGATTAATATTAGATAACTCTGGTAAATTTCCCAATCAATCTATCATGAAGGGGAGATAAATAATTTGACTTTTATTTATGGTCTATTTTTCAAAAATGATGAACGGTTCTTTATATTGGTATGTAATCATTTTAAACGTTTAAAATTTATGAAATTATATTCGTACATCAATGTTTTTGATACACCAATAACAAAAACTGAAATATATTGAATTGATACATTTTGTAATTATTCAAAATTATATCAGAAACCTATACTTAATTATAAAATAATGAACCTGTTAAAGGGAGACAATACTCGCACAACTTTTTTTTCGAATCGCCACATAATACAAAGGAATGTCACTCTTGCATACAAATGGCACATCAATATAATTAATTAACTGTGCATTCGTGCTCCACCTTCAATGAAGATTCTAAATTATAAATATAACCAAAAGTTGTTAATCTATAGGATAGTGAAGACTAATGAAAGCTAACCCACTGTTAAAATATTTCTTTAAAATTTTTTAAAACATCCTCAGAAAAATGCTCGAGCCACTTGACTTTCATAGCTCATAATTAACGTTTTTTTCACAATATGTTAATAAAGTAGTAAAAGACTATTCGCTTCTCAAAGTGTAAGACGCAATAAAAATCGTAAGCTTGCATCATCTTACCCAAATACAGATTTAATTAAGTCCTGAACATTGCGACATTTGTTTGTTAAAATACCGGTTTGTTACAAATCACAAGTTCATGTTAAGATCCGACTAAATACCGATATCCCGATATCGTCAGTTAAATATGCTAGATGACGGATCAAATACAATTTTGTGAATTGTGTATCATTAGAAAAGTCAAGAAATGTTTGGAAACAATTTGTCCAGTAGGTTCAGAGATTTTTAAATTCGGAAACGACGACGAGAAATGTCAAGTGATTGCAACAATGTGAGGTGAGCTAAAAATGAAGAAAGTACTTACCATTCTCCTACACCAACAAATTGTTTTGCAAGGAACGTTTAGTCTAAACACCATTCTTTAGGTTTTCGTAGAACCTATATTTTTTTGTAATTGTGTTTATCATCGTGATAATTTTCCGAAAGGAAACATCCGGAGTACACGTCAGTCATAAATTAGTTTTTATCCACGTTTATTTATTATGTTGGCATGTGTAAAATTAGCAAAAAAAAAGTTTTTGTGCTGGAGTACATACGTGGGTTTTTTTAAGTTTACTTCGCCGAATCTTTTAACGTTCAGCCAGTATATTGACGGTCAAATAATAACATTTATTTATCATGCACAAATTATAATCCATTCTAATATGACGTCCTTATTACGCTTTGTAAACAAAGCCGTGTTCAAATGAGCACAAAATATGTTCGACACATGCGTACGAACTTACTGTTTATATTAACGTTATATCCATCGTTATCCTTTAAAATATATATATTTTAGCAGCTAACATAAACTTTATTATATTTTTTTTATGAAACAACATATATTTACCCTGCTCGTAGCTTATAAACTTATCAAATATGAAATGCAATGCACAGACTCTTCCAGGAGGAAAAAATTAAAGTAATTTCTTACTCTTCGACCTATTAAAGTACTGTATTTGTCCTATTAGAATCGAAATAATTCCTCCATGTCATGCTCTATTCTCATTTTAACATGAGTAGGCATTATATTTGACCACATTTTACACCTCGCTAACGCTCAGTGTAAAATATTGACAAATATAATGCCTACCCATGTTAAAATGAGCATAAAGCATGACATGAAGAATTATTTCTTAAATAAAGTTTTTAAAATTTTTGTTTAATAACTTGGTCATATCAATTATGACAGTACTAGTGTTGTTATTGATACAGGTTGTGTTTGGCAGTTTTCCATTTAGTTTTCGTTTCCACTATAAAGATCGTGCACGTGAGCAATGTCTTTTTTAGTTCAATCTTAAATTGTAGGTATTTGTTTAGAGGGTTATTATTTTATTATTGTCGGCATTCTTTTCCATCCTTTGCGATTTAGACTGCATATCTGTCCATCGTAAGTCACAAATTCATTCATTGTTATATAGCCTTTTATTACAGGATTTGTATTCTATTTTACAACTCCGCAAACAGGTGAAAATGAAAGTGGAATGGGAATTCTTATTTGAAAGTTGTCTGGATATTTGCCTATTTTAGAGGGTTAAAGTTTCACAATTTCTCATTATTTTGATTCGTTTTTTTATAATATACAATCCTGTATTCATGCTAATAGCTTTATCGATATCGAGTGTGTAGAAGTACACGTTTCCGTCGACGTTGTACACACAACAAACAGTGATTTTGTAAATTTTGTTTTTCGCAGAAACAAACAGAAAACGAAATAAACACATACTTATTTAAGTGGTGATATCCTTACATATACAAACACCGATTTAGTATATCATGTTATTCACAGAAACAAACATTTGTAGAAAACGAAACAAAAATATACTTATATATGTTTTAATATCTTTAGATATTTTAGTTTATTGCTTAAAAATAAGCGCATTTGATCAAAACAATGGTATGAGTACAAGATATTTTGACTATAACATAGACTTCATACTCATTCCTCCTAAAATAATATACGAATTAGGGAGATTTATGACCAATCATTCCCTTTCCTTCTATATGAATTTAAAGCCAAAATACTATGGTATTTTACTGAAAAGTCTAAAAAAAAAAAAGTTTACAAATCCATTTAAGTTCGTGAACGCTCACCCTAAACATTTTAAAGCATGAGGTTTTAGAAGCTACGTTATGGACTATATGGAGAAGTGGAGCTTTACTTTCCTAATGTTTATTATATAAAAGAAAAATATTAGAGAAATATTTAGCAAAGAGTCAAATACAGTATTGTGGGTTTCGACTATAACTAATTGTCCAAAGAAGCAGATACAATTGTATCATATAGTCTTTGAAAGAAGATAGTGCTACCTGTCAAAATTCTAATAGTAGTAACTCTTTCTTGGTTATTTCTTTTTATAATGTGTTGTCCACTCAAATGAACTATGGTGAAAATATCATAACATGTTCTACGTGTATATTGCACAGTAATTCCCGTGCATGTAACATATACGGATTAAGATTAGATAACAAATTATAAACACCCCCCTATTTATAGTGGGTAATAATTATTCAACCTTCCAAAACATGACATAAGTTTACATGATATTGCTGTTTTATTATAAATAAGAATACATGATTTCTGCATCAATGAATACATGGTTAATCATATTAACACACAGCTAGAAAACATGCATGTGGAATCGATTTCGTTTTGAAAATGTAAAAAAAAAAATCAAAACTGATTTTTATTCAATTGTACACATGATTGAGGGTCTGGATTGGGTCTTAATTTATATTTTTTCTTAGCATTTGTTTTTCTCTATTCTTTTTTTGTTTGTTGGTTTTAAATTATTTATTCTTATTTTGTCCTTTATTCTATATTCTGTTTACCCTATCCAGACCCCATGAATCACCATATTATGTGATTTAATACTGATTATTATTAACACAACCAATGACTATATGTTTCTATCACAGACTGTTCATCAAACATATTTGGCGGTGGCATCTCTACGGATTTCTGATCCAGGCTTCCATTATTTCTGGCTGTGCTGCTGACATAACAACCGTATATGTAGTTTTGCTGAAAGTATAAAACATTTTTTAAAGCAGTCTTTGTTATTTAGATTGAGAGTTGTCTCATTGGCACTCATACCACACCTTCTTACATCTATTTATACAATTTAATTCTTATCTACATAGCAAAGTCTTTGAAGGAGTGTAGGTAAATTAACGACAAAATATGTCTGTGTTATCAAATTATGGCCATGTTTTTGTGAAACTTGCTGGGTGTTTCTTTTAAGAATGTTTATGCCATGATTGTCCATGTGTTTTTATATTAGTGGAATGGTTTGTATGAAAAAGCCCTGAAAACTGCACATATTATATATGTGTAACCAAAGTTGTTTGTAAGTATGTGATTCAATGATGAAATGAGAAGTGTATGAAAATGTGCTTAGAATCTTTTTTTTTCTATATCATTTACTTATTCATAACAGGAGGTGTTGACATCACGTTGAACAGTGACTTCTTTGATATACTTTTCTGACCCATGGAATTCATTGCTTTTATTGCCGGATCTCTGAAACAAAAAATAAAATTCATGGCTTAAATTAAGTTATGTAACAAAATCATAGCATCATTTTAATTTTTTTTTAACATAAGTTGATTTTTCCACAATAATTCTACCTACTGTTACCTGAAACCGGTATCTGTCTAACTCTTTTAGGCCTAGTGTTGGTCCAAGAAAATAAAATGTTTGGTAACTATTTCAAATTGGCACATAACGTTTAGAAATGCATAGGATCAAGAAATATAAATGAAAAACATAAAGATTTTTATCTGACGACGTCATAATTACGTCATAATATGTACTTTTTTTAAAAATACAGAATTTATGCAGTTTTCTATCTTTATTTCATTTGTGGCAACATCCTGCGCAGCCGAGAAACAACAAAACAATTTAAAAGAAGCTTTGTTATAACTATTGGCATAATCTCACCAAATATAAAGTTTTTTCTTGGTGCGCACATACTTTTTCAATCTAAAATATACTTAAAATTTAATGAAAAAACAAGGAAAATCACGAAATTTAACAAAATATGCAAATTAAGTCATGATTTTTTCCCATGGTAGCTTGTTTGAATTCAAATTGTGTAATTTTTGATTTTATAAAAATGGATAATTACCACGTGAATCACTGTTTACATTTACTCGGAAGAAATTGTTCCGAGTATTCCTTATTTTGATTGGTCAATTTGTTACCTGGATACAGGACGCTCTTATATATTTCTTTTTTTCGGGATTCGCGGTACATTTGAAATTTTTCATTGAAATTATTTACATGAGTAGCGCTAACCAGGAATTCCGGGCAGTTTTACCCAGGCGTGTCAAGAAGAGTTTTAATTACAGAGTTTTCGATCAACTGGGGATGCAGTCCGATGCACTTATAGGAGAATCGGAGGTTGGTGACGAGCTTGTGCACGGTGCGACTGGTGGAAATGACAGTATGTCAAAGGCGGATTTTGAAGATCTGAAAGATCGTCTTTCGATTTATATGGATTCCGAGGAGTCGGACACTGATGAAGAAACAAAAGAATTGGTGAGGAAACTCAAGGAAGTTAAGAAGAAGGAGAAAGTAATGAAAAACAAGAAGAGAAAGGTGGAATTACGACAGGAAATAGAGAAGAGAATGAAGGAATTGGAGGAGTTGGAGGAGCTCGAGTTAAAAGGGGCTTCTAAGCCGAAGAAGGAGAAATCCGACAAGAAGGTGGAACAGTCCAAGAAGGGAAAAGATAAAGGAAAAAGCAAAGATACAGATAAAGGTAAAGATAAAGATAAAGATAAAGACAAAGACTCAGTTAAAGATAGCAAAGGTGATGAACTTTCTAATTTAAATATTAAACATTTGAGAAAAGATACAAAGACTAAGAAAATTGTAGATAAACATATGAAACAAATGCTAGCCACAGAGTCTAACTCAGAGTCTGATTCTTCTATAAGTAGTAGTTCAAGTTCTGATAGTAGTACGGGTAGTGGGTCAGAGCCAAATTTTTTGTCTAGTTCTGATTCTGATGGTGAAACTACACATAAAAAGAAAAATAAGCATAAGAAAAAGAAGGTCAGATCAGGTATCAAAGATAGACCCTATGATAAAGTTAAAATTAAGATGAACTGGCCTCAATCTGAGCTTAAATACGAGTTTACAAATAGAAAGGCTGTGGAGTTTAGACAGCTAACTATGAGCCAGTTTTGTGCTGGAGAACTAGAAATTATAAGGCATTGTAAAATTAGTAAAAAAGAAAGAGAAGGTAGATTATCATTATTGAACAAAATTTGTTATTATGCTAGTGAATTTGAATGGTCTGTACTGTTAAATTTTTATGCAGCATGGGTAAAGCTGATTGAAAAAGGTGAGAATGTATGGTCTGATGATACTTCTCTGTTAGAGGTTAGAATGTTAATAGGAAAGAAAGTGTTGAATAAAACAGCAAGTAAATATTCAGATAAATCGTCTGAAAAGAATTTTGATAGAAAAGTTTGGTATTGTCCTTTGTATCAGAGAAATAAATGTAATATTTCGAAGGATGGACATAATTTGGATATTGCAGGCAAAAGTAGATTTGTCCAGCACATTTGTGCCACATGTTTAAGGGAGGATAAGGCTAAAATGAAACATCCAGAGAGTTCATCGGCTTGTCCTCATATGCCATGACTAGAATTAGAAAAAGCTGTTAATAGCATTGGGAATTTTAATTCAAAAGTGATAGATACTTTTTATCCTGAATGGTTACTGTTAGATTCAAATAAGGACAAAATATTGATTGAGAAAGGTGATTTCTCTAAGTCAATGGAGGTTTCTAAAACTGATACTTGTACAGTTAGTAATGATAATTATAGAATTTCTAGTAAAAGGGTGGTAAATAAATCTTTACCAGTTCAATCAGCTTTGAATTTAAAAATTGATGAATTTTGTCATAAACACAAAAAGTGTTTAATTTGTGATTTGAATGTTAATTCTTTAGATTTGCAGTATTTTGTGGATATTCAGAGAGAAATTAAATTGTCAGGTTTACCGAATTATCAAGGTTGTAGAATACCAGTTTTTTCAAAGTTAAAAATAGAATTTTTTAGATCTATGTTAGTTGATTATAATGATCACATTTTGTGTGACTTATTAGAATTTGGTTTTCCTATTGGCTATACAGCAGGTGATATAGTAGATATCAAAAAGCCGCGTAATCATAGCGGGGCCAGAGATTTTCCAGATTTCATTTTGAAGTATTTGAAAAAGGAGTTAGAATATAAAGCTGTTATTGGGCCTTTAAAAGTGAACCCTTTTATATATTCTTCATTAGTGTTATCTCCTTTAAATTCAGTTCCAAAGAGTACACCAGGTGAAAGAAGGGTAATACTAGATTTAAGTTTTCCTTCTGAAAATTGTATTAATGCAGGTATTGATAAAGATATTTATTTGGGTGAGTCAGTTAATTTGACTTATCCATCTGTAGATGATTTTGTTAATCTTATTAAGTTAAAAGGTAGAAATTGTGGTATTTTTAAGAGGGACTTGAAGCGGGCTTATCGCCAAATTCCAATTGATCCTGGAGATATTAATTTTGTTGGATTTCATTGGAAAAATCACATTTTTGTAGATAGAGTTTTAAGTATGGGACTTAGGTCATCAGCTCATATTTGCCAGAGAGTGACTTCATCTGTAGTTTACATGATGAAGCAGTCTGGTTGTTTATTATTAAATTATTTAGATGATTTTGCTGGAGCAGAAAAATCAGAAGATGCAAATGTTGTATTTGATTTATTAGGTAGACTTTTAGACAGTTGTGGTCTTGAAGAATCAGTGGAGAAGGCGAGCTCTCCAAGTACGGTTATGACATTTTTAGGAGTGAAATTTGACACTTCGGAACTTACAATTTCAGTAACAACTGAGAGAGTGGAAGAGATTTTATTGTTGGTAAAGACTTGGTTAAATTTACTGGTTGCTACAGTTAAACAGTTACAGTCATTGTTAGGTAAATTACATTTTGTATCTAACTGTGTAAGACCAGGAAGGCTTTTTGTTTCTAGGTTGCTAGGTTGGTGTTTCTATGATGGCGTTAGAGGATTGGTCTCAGCCAGATGAAATATTGGAGACGGATGCTAGTTTGAGTGGTTGTGGAGGTTGGTTTCTTGAAAAAAGAGAGTTTTTTCATGTTCAATTTCCTTCCTTTTTGATGGATTTGAATTTACATATAAATCAATTTGAATTGATTGCTTTGATGATTTGTGTTAAAGTATGGAGTGTACATTTTGTAAATAGAAAGATTTTAGTGAGATGTGATAATCAATCTACTGTGTTGGTTTTGAATTCTGGTTGTACTAGAGATGCATATATGCAATGTTGTTTAAGAGAAATTTTGTTTTATGCTGCAAAGTATAATTTTGAAATTAAGGCTGTTCATTTTCCTGGAGTTGAAAATAGAACAGCAGATATTTTGTCAAGATGGCATTCTGATTCAAGATTTGAAGACTTATTTTATGAATTGCCTGTTGTGAGATTAGGTAAATGTTTTGAGAAATTTGTCTATTCAGGTCTTTTTCAGTTTACTCATGATTGGTAATTTATTGTAGATTTACAGCTGAATTTGTTGAAAGTGGATCAACAGACATCGTGCAAGTCAGCCTTTGCTCATGGCACTTTTGAAAACATTAAAGTTCAGTGGAGGACTTTTTTAACATTTTGTATTTATTTTGGTTTTAAATTTTTACCAGCATCTTTGAATACTGTGTGTTTGTATGCTCAATTTTTGAGCAGGTCTTTTAAATCGGTGAATTCTATTAAAAATTACTTAAATGGAGTAAGATTATTGCATTTATACAATGATTTGGAGTTTCCTTATTTACAAAGTTTTTCGTTAAAACTTACATTGAAAGGTTAACAGAGATTAAATCCTTATTTACCAAGGAAAGCGCTTCCTATAACTCCTTTGATTTTAAAACAAATTTATGAGTTTATGGATTTAGATGACACCCAGGATAAGACTTTCTGGAGTTTGTTTTTGTTAGCCTTTTTTATGATGAGTAGAAAATCTAATCTTGTTCCAAATTCAGAAAAAGAATTTGATGAAAATAAGCAATTATGTAGAGGGGATATTATTATTGAGAATGATGTTTTAATAATTATTTTGAAATGGTCTAAAACAATTCAGTTTGGACAAAGAAAGTTGAGAATTTCCATTTCTAGATTTCAGGGGAGTATTTTATGTCCGGTTAATGCATACAAGAATATGATCAAAGCTATTCCTGCGGTTAAAAAGGATCCTGCATTTTGTAAAGTTAAAAAGGGGCGCATTCTACCCATTACTTATAAAGAGTATCAAAATAAGCTTCGATATTTAATACAAAAAACAGGTCGTAACTCTTTATTTTACTCTACTCATAGTTTTAGAAGAGGGGGGGCAACTTTAGCTTTTGATGCTGAGGTTTCTACGGAATTAATTCAACTTCATGGAGATTGGCATAGTGATGCTTATAAAAAGTATTTAGAATTTACTTTGGAACAGAAACTTCAAGTTTCGCAAATGATTTATATCGTTTCTTTGTAGAACCAGGAACTTTTCTGATAGTGTTAGACTCAATTGCAAAATATGTGAAGCTTGAGAATGCGGATGTTTATGCGTTTCGGGGGGCTTCCATTGGAGAAATAACCTATCAGCTTAACAAGAACAAGGGGAGTATTTATGAAGGTTATAAATGTTTAGTTATTCATTGTGGTACCAATGATATTCATATTTTATCTATTGATCAGTTTAAGTCTGCCTATTGTAATTTAATTTCTACCGCCAAGTTGTTGTTTCCTTCTATGGTTATTGCTTTGTCTGGTATTCTTCCACGTCCTGTTGATTTTGAGGAAACGGGTCAGAAGATAAAGGATGTTAATATGGCTTTGTTAAATTTATGTTTGAGTTATGAAGTCGAATTCATTCATTCGTATAGATATTTTTTGAAATGTGGAAAGCCAAAGGTGGAGCTATTTGCCTATAAAGATGGTGGGTTACATCTCAATTGTGAAGGTACAAGGCAGTTAGGTTTATATACAGTCCGCCAAAAGTTAAGCACCACCGAAATATAACTGGCAATATTTTTTTAACTATTGCGAAAAAAATATTAATGTTTGGTGTTATGAATTACCTTCAACATACACTAAGAAAATCAATTACGACCAAAAAGATTGAACTCCGATAAAGCAGTCAAGCAACCTCTTATCAAATGTCATCTGCGCGTTTACAAATACACAGTTTCTCCAGGTGGTCGTGTAAGTGTTCGTACATTGGTCAGTCGACTTCTCAGAGGCAACTGAAGAGCAAGTCTTGGTGTATAGAGACCTGTACTTACAGGAAGGCACTCCACCGTCAGGTTTTAATGGGATAATGACTATCTATGCTTGAACATAAGAAGCTGACAAAACACTCATTGTTCAGATGGTAGTCAGTTTCTTTTACTGCCAGTAGACGCCAAAATACGAATTTCGCGGGGAAACAAAACGGCCTATGACCAAAAACAATGTTTGCACAAGGACTGCATTCAGTGCTGGTGGTGTTCCAGTACGGGGTTGCTTCTTATACCGTTATAAGCTGGGTATGCATGTTCTGCAGGGTAGCATAAACGGACAGACAAACAGAGATTTGTAGCCTTAAAACATTTTAGTCCCTCATTTTAATAATCCCCGACTTGCGTCTACATTGCCAAGACTCTTGTACATGGAAGACAATGCTAGAACACACAGAGCAAGGATTTTAACCGAGTCCAAAGAGCAAAAAGCCATTTTCACTATTTTTTAGCCTTACATGTCCCCATACATAAACCCTATCAAACATGTCTGAGATACCATTGGCGGAAATCTCAATCACAGAGATCCACCTTCACAATATTTTGTCGATTTAAAAGTGGTATTTGTTGTTTAATGCAACAGATTTCCTAAACTAAAGCTTGAAGGCTTATTCCGAGAATGAAACGTCGTGTTTTGAAACTCTACCGGAAGTGAGGTTGTTATGCATGCTGTTGACTCAAATGTTGTCATTAAAATTGCCAAACATACCAAAGCTTATGTGTAGAAAGTTTTAATAATATTGGGTGATCATTTTTTGTAGAAAAATAAAATCAAAGTGAAACTTAAATTCTGTTTCTGAATTCAGTAATTTACACTATTTCTATGAATGGAAAACCTACATGCATAGAACCTTCATAAGTGACTAAAATTACATTTCTGGTTTGTTTATGGTATACATTAGCAAAATTGCTATATGATTGTTTTATTTTTTTCGTGGAATAATTGATTTTTTAAATTTGAAAAAAAATCTGTGCAATAAAAACAGGTGGTGCTTAACTTTTGGCGGACTGTATATTTTAAAAGAAGGGTTGCTCATTTAATTTAGATAGGTTAACTTGTCATTTGAGATGAATTTCTCAAGTGGAGTTAAAGGATTAGATATGGTTGAATTTCATGTTTCTACCATACTTCCTTTGGTTTTTTTTTAGTTTATGGTTGATATTATTTCTTCCATACTAAAATTTGGATTATTTTTATTTTATTTTCCTTAATATGTATTGGTATTATTTAAGATTGTTTGGTTAAGATGTAGTTAGGTTTATTTATATTAATATATACTAATATTTTTATTTTATATTGCAGGTAAGGGACTCTTTTCAGTGAGTATTGTTCACACTGTTGGGTGCGGTTTCTTTTCATATGAGATATTGTTTCTTGTATGGAGAAAAGTTTATGTTCAGGGTTGATATTGTTTCTTCCTTGCTTGCTTTAATTATTTAGTTTTTGCTTGATATTTTTCTTGCATGCTAGATTAACAAGCTTAAATTGTGTATTGTTTATATGATAGTTAAAATATATCTGCTTAATTCTTTGTTCAACACAGTTGTTTGTTTATTTTTTGGCGGCCGTTGGCTTGGCGGCTAGCTCATGTGTTTATTCGAGCTGTTTGGATGAATATATTTATCATTTCTAATGGCTAGACGCTATATTTGCTCTTTAACATTAACTTTACATGTTATATGTGACTGTCAGTGGTACAGTCGAGTGTTTGTCCTGTGCTGTGAAATATATCTGTTTGTCTTGTGTATATATTGTGCCGTAATAAAATTGAGTAACTTTGATTTCTTTTGTGAGAAGCCTGGTAATTGTGTAATTTTTGATTTTATAAAAATGGATAATTACCACGTGAATCACTGTTTACATTTACTCGGAAGAAATTGCTTTTCAAACTTTAACAGAGGGAAACACATCAACTATAAGAGGAAAACAAAGGAAGAACAGAAACACTGAGTGCAACAAAAAACCCCAACATACACAGAAATGAACTATTTGATAACAACTGCCATATTCCTGACTTAGAACAGGATATTTAAAATAAATGATGGGTTAAACATACATATCTCATACCTTCTGTCATCATCAGCTGGAGGTGGTGCCCAGTGGTCATAATTTGTTTCAACTTCATACCATCTAAATAAGCAAAAGGAAAAAGTACAATAAAACAGTGAATACGTTTTAAACTAGCTGAAATGATACTTTAGATCTGAACCAATAATATAAGAATTTATCAGACTTAGGGCCAGCCACTCATTCAGTTTTCATATATTTCCAATGAGGTAAATTCAATATCTTTCCAACAGTAGTTTTCTGTCAATCCAATTTAATCTGTCAGGTTTTTTGTACATGCGAAATTGGATAAGGTGTTGTTCAGCAGAAGTAAGTCACTAGTTCTCAACACAAAAATACTCAAATGTCTGAAAAGCGATAAAACGAGTACAATCTGCCCCATCCTATTTGGATTCATGTTGCCGAGAGCGAAATGATCGTATATGAGCGAAATAACATAACTTTATTATTCTGGTAAGAAAAAGTAACTAAACAAACCATTATGTAAAAACACGTTAAAATTTTAACAACAAAGACTTAGCATGATGATCAAAATAACCTTTTAAGTCTTAAACACTTAACAATATATGACAATCGATGAATTGTTAAGAATATTATTAGTTACATAGTGTGCTAGTGACCTAATACGGTATATATGGGGTCAGTAAATTCCATATGGGGTGAGAGCGAAGCTCGAATCCCCATATGGAATTTACTGACCCCATATATACCGTATTACGTCACTAGCACACTATGTTACGAATTTATCTTACCGACTATCTGAACGTGTGAAATTAAGACTAGTGATTCTCAAAATGAGCAAGTCTTCAATACTGTTAGCATTAAGAAAATACTTCCATTGATCCTACAAAAACAGATGCCAACAATAACGACTTGTAAGGTTTAAATGTGTTTTATGAATTTATTTCAATCTTAATCATCAATTTCTTCGTCTGTTGGAACTTTTAAGATTTTTTCTCAGTACCGTTTTGTTTTCATAAAGGGACATAACACCATTACTAACCGTGTATGAAATAAGCCCCGCCTCCTTTTTACCTAATATGGAATATAAAGGGACGTAACTCCACTACTAACCGTGTATGAGATAAGCCCCGCCTCCCTACTAACCTAATATCAAATATACACGGTTTGCACGCGGACGCTTTTAACCAATCATATTCCTGGAAATGTATAGGAGGTAAGATAAAATTATATATTGCTATACTAATTGTTAAACATGTTTTGGTAGAAAAAAATATGTAACATACGAAGTGTATTGGTTTGGGGCTGTTTGTCGCTCTTTAAAAGAAATTTCAGTTGATACAACACTCGTATTGACATACATTAAATCTTTTATAATGAGTTTATTTACAACCACTTGGTCGATGCCACTGCTGGTGGAGTTTTAATTTCCCGAGTGTATCACCATCCCAGTAGTCAGCACTTTTGTGTTGACTTGAGTTATCATTGATGTGTTAAAAATCATAAATTAACTGTTAACAAAACTTTTGAAAATTTTTGAAATACTAAGGCTTTTCTACCTCAGGAATAGATTACCTTAGCTGAATTTGGCAAAACTTTTAGGAATTTTTGGTCCTCAATGCCCTTCAACTTGGTACTTTAATTGGCCTTTTTAACATTTTTATTGATTCGAGCGTCACTGATGAGTGTCTTTTGTCAACGAAACACGTCTGGCGTAAATATGAAATTCAATCCTGGTATCTATGATGAGTTTATTTATCAAGAATTTAAGTTATATCATTTCAATATTTCATGTAAAGTTCAACTATTATTGTACATTTTTATACAAACTAAAATTCTGGTATCTTGTATGAGTATTTCGCTCCTTATGTACATCGTTTGTCAAAATATAGTATTTGTATTTTATTTACTTATTAAAAGAAATGGTGTTAGCCAATACAAAGTTCATGACTTTGGGGCTAAGTAGCACAATCGGAGATCAAACAAAATTTTTTGTTTTTATTTTCTATTGCATTTACTTTATTTCTGAAGTAAACCTTCATCGGGAATCCTCACACTAATTTGAAGCAGACATAAGGAATTAACTATATAGGTTAAGCATGACAAAACGCTTATTAAAAAGAATTCTTTACTAGTAGTCAAAATTATCTAAGGTTATCATTGCTTAAGGCAGTTACAATCGAATCCAATCATTAAAAGTCCACAAACCTTCCTGACTTGGCGTCCAGTTTCCATATATCGATTGGACCGACCCTCCCTTTGGTTATGACTGCCCCTTCTCCTACGCGAACGCCTCCCATAATCGTGTAAAACGAAGCAGCTGTTGTTGTGTAGGCAACTTTTTCAAGTGCGGCTGTGAAATTTTCAGACATTGCTAATGTCTACAAAAGTAGAAATTTTAGTAGATTGTAGTATGGAAAACAATAAAATATATACGATATTTGACCTTGATATATGTAAAGTTGTCTCAATTTTCCATAAATATAAGTTATTGAACTTTATTCATTTAAGCAAGTTCTTTTCATGATCTCTAATTGATTCGTTGTCTCATTTGCATATAGTTCTCATACCACTTTTGCCATTTTTACAATATCAATAAATAGCTCAGTGACCTTTCGACCAAAAAGAGGACACTAAATTCTTTGAATTCTATAGCTTTTATAGTTCTCAATGGTGGACAAGGAAGTAAAGAACTTACATCTCTCAGAAGAAAACTGACAGGGCTAGCATTTCTGTCTAGAATTGCGATTAAGATATTCATCCACCATGCTCCCTGGTCTGAAAATTGAAATTGACAATAATAACTAAGTACTCTTGTATAGTATAAAAATAACACTTTAAAAAGTTGGTGTGTTCGAACACATCATCGTCATTCAACTCCATTGAAAACCAAAAGAAATGAAAGTCAATGATGTGTAAGTTCTTTAATATGTGTATGACTAAAAACGTAAATCGAAACCAAGCACACATATTTAAATCTTAAATGGACGTTTCGTCCCCGAGGGTATCAACAGCCCAATAGTAAGCACTTCGGTGTTGACATGAATAAACAATTATATGGTCATATTTATAAATTTACTGTTGGCAAAACTATAAATTATTCAAAATACTAAGTATTTTCTTATCCCAGGCATAGATTACCTAAGCCGTATTTGGCACATAGTTTTTTGGAATTTTGGGTCCTCAATGCTCTTCAACTTTATACGTGTTTGGCTTTCTAAATTTTTTGATCTGAGAGTCATTGATGAGTCTTATGTAGACGAAACGCGCGTCTGGCGTAACAAATCATAAGCCTGGTACTTTTGTTAACTATTGAATAAGAAATACTTATGTAACGACGAAAAAATAATTCACATGGTCAAGAACTTATCTCAAACAAAGGAATTTTGATTTGTATGTACCTTAATGAGCTTAGGGATTTTTTCAGTGTATTAACATCTGATCATTATGTCATCGATTAAAACGGTAAATTTATCCAGGTTATCAGAGTACTGTAAAAATAGTCGTTATTGATCATATTACTCCATCAGTTTAAACAAATAAATCTACAACTCTCTTGAAAAACTCATGTTCACCTCTTTCATCCATTGTCATGGTAAATGCATTTGGTCTTTGGCCAGTTACAAGTCCAACATAGCCAGCATAAGTAATCCCTGTATAGACTGTCTGAAATCAAAAAATGGGAATTTTCATTATAATACCCACAAAAACTACAAAAATAAATGAAAAAGGACAAAGTAAAATACCTACACACATCAAATGTAATCAAGTGCTCCCTGTCACCAATTAATAAAGAATCTTAAAATTTTATAAGAATAAAGGCGTCAACCATCTAGATGTTATCTATTACATTATAGTAGTATTTGGTTATATAAGTGGGGAATTTTACCCGTATCAATAACTAAGAGGTGATCAATATGTCGAATTTTATTTTAAAAGATCTTTGTTGTCGACGTATGCGCTCTATATTTCCTGTCCAACAATCTATGGAAATTTACCCATTTTCATTGATTTTTTCGTGAAAATCAATATGAGTACAACTTGTGACGTCATAATGAAACGCAGAAACGTAAAATTTTCAACAAAATGGTTTATATCCTAGCTAGTCAATGTGTTAGCTATAATTTATCGTGATATTGGTCGATAAATCCGAATTTGAAATTTACGCTATAAAAGGGGGCCATTTTAGGATCTTATCGAACATACTCCTTTCTGGTTGAAGAAGGAGGATACTATATAAATACTGTATCAATTACCTTCAACATCCGTTTCACCAATAATGGTGATCCAATCTCAGACGTCTATATGACTGATTTTATTGAAGTCAAGAAAATTTTGAGTTTTTTTCTGTTATTTTTGTGGAGTTAATGTGTTTGTCGTTTACTCTCATCTAGCATGTGTTTTCGATTACTTTGTACTTAAATATGTTTTCGAATATTTTAATCTTGCACATCTACTTTCGGATTTTTCAATATCACAGATGTGATTCTGAATTTCACCACTCATAACAAATCAATCATTCAAACTTATATGATCAATGGTTCACCTTATCTTTCTAAATGAAAACCAACTAATTTTCGAGAGCTATTTATTTTCGCGACGTTCGCGAGAAGACAAATAACCCAAATATAAATTGTCACGAAAATTAAAAAAACCAGGATTTTTCCTAGTCTAACTAAATCAAGTAAACATGAAAATAGCGATATTAAATTGCTGCAAATTGGGATAGAAAAGGATAAACGCAACATAAAGTATCCGCGAAAATAAGTTGGTGTAAAGTACCTTTCCTCCTTTCTGGTAATCTACTCTAATTGAAATATTTCTCAGTATCTCAGTGAAACTGTAGTCTAGGTTTCTGGCGTGCCATATAGTACCATTAGCATCCTGCATGACTATACTAGTACAAAACCTAACCATAAAATATAATAAAAAATCATTCGGATCGGAACTCCTGTCATTCCAACAAGACATTAAAAAATATATAAGCCTAATATAATATCGCGTAACTATTGTATGACATCGTTCCAAAATTATATGCAGCTTCTTGTGAATCTATTTAATTTTGTTGTAATTTGCAATCACAATCACATATAGGTTTACCGGTACGACGAGTGTTATTTTCATATTGGGATATTTCTATTTAGTGTGAATTTTCTGGGTATGTGATGCATGCATAGCAGCTAGAAAAACGCTTCCACGATCGATGTACCTGGTCTTGCTCCTTCCGGAGTACATGCGATTGAAACAGATTGTGTGTGTTGTTTGTATCTTCTTATTGAATGTATGAGATTTGAACATCAGTACGAAGTAAAATCAAAATAATACTGAACTCTGAGCAAAATTCAAATGGAAAGTCCCTAATCAAATGGCAAAATCAAAAGCTCAAACATAACAACTGTCATATTCCTGACTTGGTACAGACATTTTCTGATGAAGAAATGGTGAATTGAAGCCGATTTAAGGCTAGCTAAACTTCTCACTTGTATGACAGTCGCATCAAAATCCATTATATTGAGAACGATGGGTTAACAAAAAAAACAGACATAAAAGGTAAAAATGTCAATAACACAGCAGTCAACATTGTGTTACACTCCCAATCACTAAATAAAAGGTAACAAAAAAGCAAAAAAATGGCATATTGACCAAGCACATCAGAAAAAATTAAGACAAAATACACAAATTTACCATATATAGTACAAAAAACACTATGACGGGATGTAAAATACTGCTGCCTTTATCCAAACGTCTTATTAAATTTCTTGTTCAACTGCTGATGAACAACCTGACAATTTGAACTGTTGTGTATCATAGAGAAACAATGTTTATCAATAATTCCAAAGAAACAGTCGGAATTTTTTAGGCAAATTGTGATTTCGATACTACTTGACAAGCAGGTTTTTTTTTAAGAACAATGATCTTCTTGATTACTTGACGTCGATCAATCATCATTTATTGTCGTGTAAGATATTTGAGGGAATAATTCAAACGATGGTTGCTCGTCCGAAATTTGAGGGAATAATTCAAACGATGGTTGCTCGTCCGAAGTGTAAGCTGGTATCTCGTTGAAAGCATAGAAGGCTCATAAGTATTCCTCCATTGACGTTATTGATTCGTTACAAAACATGCAAAACGACTTACGCAGAAATATCATACAACAAATTGCACGTCACCACATCTCCAAGGCTCATGTTCAGTGTTTTGGCAATACCTGGAGGAGAAAGAAAAAACACGTCTTTTTATATATCATACCAGCAATATCAAGCAATTATAAAATAAAATATAATTGATTAGAAGCATTTTAAGTTTTTAACAGTGAATAAAGTAAGATATTATATATAAATGACATACGAAAAGTTACACTTTATGGTCTGTCATCCAAATTACGTATACTTTCAAGTTATACTTATTGTATTTGACTTGTATAGCAGTATTTTTCGTTTAAATGAATACAATAAGTTTATCTGTAAAAGTATATTAAAAATAAATATACTGTGCTCAAAATAAGTAAGAATATCTCTTTCTATTTTTTATTTTTCATTTTAGAGAGATACCTCAAAATTCATCCGTTAAGCAAGATAATCATACCTCTCATTTCACCAGCATACGGTTTTGCTAGATAACTGTCGACATCCGCAGCTATTTTTCTGATGAGTGGTAAACTGATTTTTGGATCCGGTAGAAATTGTCTGAAAAACATCAAAGCCAGAAGAAAGTTCAAGCTTAGACCTTGGCCAAGTTAATTCAATTCAAAGCTTTATTTATAGTCTCGATTCAGGAAAACAGACAAAACCACTCAAATGATTTTGTAAATTATTTCATGATGTAAATATCAATCATTTTTAATAAGTGTGTAAGGAAATTACAAAGTTTATGAAAGAACTCAACTTCCACGAGGTTACTCCAGGTCAGATGAAATTCCGTTACGTATTTGCATGCATTCTAATGTTTGGCTCTCGATTGTAACCAATCCGATTCGGCATCTCAAAAAGAAAACTAGTAATCACATTTCCTGCATGTTGGTCTCGCATTAAGGGTTGTGAGAGGGGTGTCATCCTGAATTCAGGGAAAATAATAAAGCATTTTTTCCCAGATCCCGAAAATCAGTTTTCATTTTCCGAGTCCAGATCAGTATAAATTCCCGTAATAATAAAGGCCCAGTCCCAACGTCCCGCAAAAAAGGTCCTTCCGCCTTTCATGTTACAAACAATTTGAAGAGGGGAGTCAAACCTAAAGCACATTTGATAATTAAGAGAATGTTATAAATTTTTTCCAATTATTGGATTTAGATGAGTTTACTAAAACGTATCTAAATCTCTTAGTTGCGCTGCGGATACACCGGACTGCTCCGTACTTTCTATGACATGCTGGATTCGAACGAGAGACAGCATCTTAACCAAAAACACAAAAAGAAAACTTGTTTTGATACAGGGAACCTAGGACAATGCACATCATCTATAAACCCATGGCATGTAAGACGGCAGTAACCTCAAAGATATATTATATATTTATGATAATCTCGGTGATCTTGTGGGAGTGCACTCAATTTGAATGCTGAAGGTCGTGAAAAGATTCCTCATTCGCGAAACTTATACCAAATTATTGGGTTTTACTACTTTCCCCTACCCCAAGTACCTTGATCTATTTGTGAAGCTAGCAAATACTATAGTCGGCTCGACATCAGAGGTAGATTGTTTGTTTTCCTTTGGAATTGTACCTTTATTACGTTAACATCTTCCTTGAAGTGTCGTCTAGTACAAAGAGGGGTAAATTCATAATTCATTAGCGCATTCTATCGTCCGGAATATCGTGACATGTAATATAATATGCCTTGGTCTATAAGAAAAACCAATATGAGCAGCTCCACATCAAGGCATCACAAAGTGTACAGAGAAAAATCACTATGGACATGATGGAACGTGACTAACGTGTGTAAAGCAGATATTTTCCTTCGAAATATTGTCCCCTAGACCAATTTCATGACTAATGCATCAAGAAATATTCTCCCCATCCATGAAAAATGTCCAGATAAGAACACATTACCAAATGAAATTTTATCTGTATGTACACAATATTTCATAAATAAGTAGTATTACATTTTGTCTTGTTAAAGAGAGGTTAACGTTATATTTTAAGAAATAGAGACAATGCTTCATAGACAGATTGTCAAGAAATTTTGTCTCATGAAAGGGACTCGTCTGAGGTTATCAACATACAATATTTTGGATATTGATTAACTAACTAACTAACTAACTAACTAACTAACTAATTTTATTCAGTATAAAATCTAGTACAAAAGGATCATCGCTGAAACACATGAACACACATAAAAATATATATACAAAACAAAACAACAATAAAACATAACAGCCAACACTTTTGACACTTATAACAAGCAAGAGACAAAACTCACTCTTCAATATTATGCAATTATTCCCACTGATGAATGTTTAATCAAAATACAATTATGATATTATTAAAATGGTTTATTTGATTGAAAAAAATAACACATCTGATCACATCTAAACTCAATAAAGAGATGCATTAAATTTATTAACAGAAAACTAGTTTTTTTTTTTCTCTTCATGAAAAATATCTCAAAGATATCAGACATTCTCAATTTCATGCACAGAATTTTTCTAGGAAGACATCATTTGATTAAGGTTCATGTGGAATCTTTGACTAATATGGTTGTGTTAACACAACAAAATTTACCCATGAGTGCAGACAAACCTATAAATAAGCTTGTATGTAGCATGCATGTCATAGATTTATAAAAAAAAAAAAAATCAAAAGCATTTTTTGTTATTGAAAACTAAAAAATTAACTGGATTTTGATCACCACGTTTTTTTCCCATTATTTTAACAAAATTTATGATAGTTACATGTAAGTGTTTGTTTAGATCCCCATCTTTTGAAGGACTGTAGAAAACATGCAGAGCAAAATCAATTACAATTTTAATTCCCTGCATTTAAATTCTATGGCATGTAAGCCCTAAAATGTTTCCAGATTCACAAGTGTGTGTGTAAACTATGATCAATTATGAGGTGTAAACAAATAAAATATATTTATGTTACAGGATAAAATCAAATTACATGTCACTATATTCATTTACTACATACATAAGATTTTCAATAAATTTTGGGACGTGAATAGGGTATAAGTGACATCCTCTTATATAAACATATTTTTTTTAAATGAGAAGAAAGTATAAGAGCTAGCTGAAACCGGGCAAATTATATAACTTACTTCATTATAGCGTAAATATCTGGTACAAGTTGTTTGTATTTTAGAGCCACTTCTGTCCATCTTTGTTCTTCAGGTAGATCAAGATTAACAACAAACGCAGGTGGATTGACAGGGTCACCTGAAAATCCATTAACACATGCAACTGACAACAAAATCAAGAAAGCAGAAAACATTGTTATGGAGGTTGCCATGTTTTTATCATGTGACAAGTCAGTTTTGTCATATGATTTTAATCGTACAAAAAT
The DNA here is from genome assembly GCA_019925275.1 of Mytilus edulis. Lineage (NCBI taxonomy): Eukaryota > Metazoa > Mollusca > Bivalvia > Mytilida > Mytilidae > Mytilus > Mytilus edulis. The sequence continues at coordinate 54,779,164 of CM034357.1, read as the reverse complement.
TGTTCACGTTTAAGTATGTGATATTATAGTACCTTTGAATAAAACAGAAAATAATTGCGGTGTTATAAAAAAAAAGCACGAATCAAATGAGAACAGGCAACATTATCATGACCAAAAGGAAAATAACAATAAATAATAATGAACTGTTGCACTCAATACAATATAATCATTACGATAATTATGTGGAAAGATTGAAAAAAGAAGTTTTATTGTATGATAGAGCAAGGACGTACTGTTACCGATAGACTTAGACTCTCACTATTAGGGGGGGGGGGGGGCACTATACAAATCCTTGTATAAAGGATTTTTGTTATAAATCGTATGCCTGCTTTGTGGTCCTGTGATAAGTTAATAAAGATAATTGAATTTAAAACCAATGCAACTCGGCCGTGAAGTTCTTTTAGTTTTCAAGTCTTCCATCTGAATGAAGATGACTGGTTTATAACTAGTGCATGTGTGGTTTATTTATTTAAAACAAGTTTAATACAAAGTTATATACAAAAAGAAACGGTGCAGAGAACAGGCGTAGTGATTAAAACCTACACTGCTATCTCTAAGAGTGAGGTCCGTGTCGGGCCTGTTGCAAGTTATAGCCTACTGATTTACCAACATCTCCTACTTTTCCATTGGCAATTAACATTTAGCGCCTTTAATCACATTCGATCGAGCAATCATAAAAGTTCATGCATGAAGTACTACGCAGACAGAAAGAGGAAGATGATCGAAGATTTGAGAAGTCTTTTTGCTCATTTGTGATAATGTATTCCAACCAATTGACTCTGCCATAAAAATGTATATTGGTGGCCTTCGGCTGTTGTCTGTTCTATGGTCGGGTTGTTGTCGCTTAGCCTTTGACACATTCCCCATTTCCTCTCTCAATTTTATTGATCATAAAATTGGGTTAGTTGTTTAGTTATTGTTAGCTTATATAATTTCTTGCGGTAAATCAGTAGTGCATGCATATTTAGTACTGACGAGTCAGTGGGTTGCATATTACTGCATCAAAGAGATTCAGCCGAACATGAAGACAAATATATCCTATAACGTTACATTCAGTGTTATTAACGATAGTTGTGAATATTAAAACAACAAGTTATTTTTATATTCCAATTACAAAAGTCCTTGACTGATTGAACAAACTTTGGTGCAACGATTCCATTGTAGACAATAATGATTTTGGCATACAGTTTTACTTCTTTATTTCCAATTTACATATATTCAGGCTTTATTTTGACATCATGGCCATGACACCCAATCGTAAAGCATAAAATACCTTCCCAGAATGTATGCACTGAAAACATTCAAATAAAGCAAATCTAAATTGTGTCTTTTATATATATAAAAAAAAAAGGGAGGGAAACGTGGAGTATCATGACGACATGAGTAAAGACACAGAACACAAACAGCGACACAACAACCCGCCCAAACATTTATAAGTCAACAAACGTTCTTTAACGATATAGTTAAGAACTATAGATTCACTTTTATTTAGAATTCAGTCAAAACGGACACTGGACGAGTAACGGAGAGTTCGTCTCATTTGTTTCGTGAACTAGAAAAGGTATAAGCAACAGAAACCGGCTAGGTCGGCTAGGAACACAATTAAAAAGATATGTCCCAACTTGCTATATATGATGTCTAAGATGTCACAGTGTTTGAATGTGAGTCATGATATAAAGTCTAGATATATATATGTTGTGTACAAGTTATCATTTTGTACAAAATTGTAATTTGTATTTTGACTTTATACAAATTGTAATTTGTACAAAAGTGCTTGTACAAATTACAATGTGTACAAAATTTGACTAAAATTCACTTATAACTTGTGCAATAATTTATTGTATGGTTTTTGTGATAAAAAAGCATTGTTACACTATATAAAAACCTTTCAATGCATTTTTTTTTTTAAACATTTTGATGTTTTTAGAGCTTTGAAATCTAAGATAGCTGCCGAAGTAGCTTATCATTGACTTGGCATTTTTTCTTCTCCTTGGTCCTCCGGCCTCATTCCCTATGGATTTTACTAACCCTCTATGGATCCGTAGGGGGTCAGTGGCGAACCATATAACTTATAATAGCAGTGGTCTAAAAGTTTCTGCTTTGTGCAATTTCAGAAAAATCAATTATATCACAGGGTAATTGATCAATCGGTAGAATCAGAAAGAGAACCTAACGATTATGTAACTGATAGTGAAACTCTACTCAACTATAGTACAACTATTGAAGTTGTATCAGAGGAAGTCGAAACCTCAATCATTCGTGCAAGAAAACGTGCATTGTGTGGCCAACAAATACAATCAGATGTCCTAACAAAAATATAATACAGAAACTGAGCGAGTTATCTGTTTGAGACAATGTTATCATTCAAAACCACAGTACGACCGCCGGCACCGACCGATCCAAGGAGTGTATGCCAGGTGTTGTGGTGGAAGAAGGAAAGTTTGGATATCGTGAAGGGACAATAACTGGTAATTTACCGGGAGTAATCAACTTAAATCAATTAATGACTCTTCTGTGTCACAAATTCCTGATTTACAACTTTCACTGAGGGATGCTGTGAAGAAAAACCTTTAAAACTGGTGGACATGGTTGCCTCTCTTGCAAATGTAAAGTGGGTTGTAGCAATTCCAAGTGTAATTGCAAAAAGCAGAATATTTGGTGTAATGAGAGATGACATGATTCGGTCGCCTTTCCCAACAAATACAATCATTGTATATTATTGTATAGTATGGTAAAAAGTTAAATCACAAAAAATCTAATCGGAAAGTCCATAATCACATGGCAAAATCAAATGACAAAACACATCAAAAACGAATGGACATGAACTGTCATATTCCATATGGTAAATAGAGTTATCAATGTGTTTCATATTGATTCGTAATTAAAATTAGACTGACTATGTATTATCGTTTGATTTGAAAACTTATTCTATGTAAAATATTGTTCAAGTTATAAGTGAAATTAAGCCTTATTTTGTACAAATTATAATGTGTACAGTATAGTTTTCCAAAAAATTATTCTAACCAGACTCATCACAAAATATTTTCGTTAAAAATAACTTGGTATTTCTAAGATTTGTTAATGGTGTGGCTTTCGTTTCTGTTTTAGACGAGGACTGTGTACCTGTGTAGTTAACACAGTTCCGTTTTTGAAACAATTTGTCATGTTATTCTCTTATTTTTAAAACATTCCAAACATTATATCCCATTTCAAAAAACGTTATGATTTTGATATACATAGAATAACAATTTTTTTTCTAGATTTCTACAAAAGAGGCGTATTTATCATACACTTCCGGATAAATAAGAAAATGAAGAAAAACACGAACACGCGGTTTATGTTTGGTGGACAAGATCGTCCTAGAAAAGATAATTTTAAAGGACGAAGCGGAGAAAAAAGAAAAAAGCAATTATTGAGCATAAAAGAACGTAAAGTTGACTCACTTAATAAAGAAATTGCTGATATTAGAAGCAGATATGCACAGGTACGGGTAATGTTCTCTTCACATAGAAATAGGTTTACTCGTACAGCTTTTATATAGAATCAAGTTGCCCTTAATATATGAAACGGGACAAAGTCCGTTTAAGTAAATATTTTATAAATCATTATGTATTTCTAATTTTATTCAATATTACAACAAAATTACACAGGCTTCTGTCAAAGTTTCATATCTTGAAAATATAATGCACCTTCTAAAATGGCAGTGTCTGCGGGTACGAATAGTAAAATTGCCATCCGTAGGCTACGTGTACCCACATCAGGTTTTATTATGAAATGCCATCGAATTGGGAATGAAACGTGAAATATATTTATGTGTTATACAGGTCAGGAATAACCACCAATTGGTGGATTATACCTCAATTGACGTATAATCCACCAATTGAGGTATATTGGTATAGACCAATTGACGTATAATGCAATTCTTTTGTAATAAAATGATAGTATGCGATAAGAGCATGATTTTGCAACTTGCAACCTATTTTATGACCCTTATTGAGTCCTCTGAAAGTTTCAGTTTTGTCAAAGCCTGCTGCATCTCTTGAGAATGCATGTGTACAGCAATTCTTTTGTTGAAACATTTGTACTATTGACCATGATTGACTTTTAATAATGAAAGTCAAGTATTAACAAAGAGCTCCATTCACCTGTGGAGTTGTACTCATGATCGCATGACTGCAAACAGTAATGATGTCCATTGACAGATGATTACAGGTAAATTTTCCAATCAAGAATTGACAAGATAACAATAGAAGCAACTGCAAATACAATTATTGATTAAATGCAATATGTTATGTCACTATACTAAACTAGGAATGTTTGACAAGTTTTCATACCATAATATGGTTTTAAGAAAACAATGCTCCATTTTGATAGAATAATTTCTTTTGAAAAACAAAGAATTATACACCAATTGGTCTATACCATTATACGTCAATTGGTGGATTATACGTCAATTGAGGTATAATCCACCAATTGGTGGTTATTCCTGACCTGTTATAGTATTCTCAGGTCAAGTTTTTTTTATGTCGAATACTTCTAGTTTTTCTATTTTAAAACCGTTCTTAATATAAAGAATATGTCTACTTCTACTACATTTCAAATGGAATGTCCTTTCCACTTTAAACTTGGCGTGACTAAAGATGGACAGAACCTGATTGCGATGGAAGCAACATGTTTATTTGATCATCTCCTGATTTTGATTTTACTAAAAGATTATTTTTTAATCTCATACAGTATGGGTATTTTTTGAAATTCAGTAAAATTTAATTCTTCAAATTTGCATTTACATTTTATAATGGAATTAATTTTTATCATGTTTTTCTTTTTTACAGGGACTGTACAGTTTCATTTTCAATCAGTGTGCATCTCATTTGCAATGTTTATTATGTATTATTATTAAATAAATACAATTTGAAAATATCATTTTTCATATACTCTTCACTCGTTCTACACGAATTCCCATATTATCGATAATTTCTGTTTATATTTCACATTTTATTCCCGATCCGATGGTATTTTTTTTATAAAACCGGATGTGGCAACGGCAATTTGACTATTCGTACTCACATGCGGGTACGCGCAGACACTGCCTTCTAAAATTGAATTAAACCAGAAAATAAGATACTCTCCATGACTTATGACACCAGAATAAAATGCCAATGACTATACACCTTATCGCTAATCCCGGCTGACCTGGCCGCTTGAACTTTTGACGTCAACAACAATCACTTTTCCATTGTGGCGTCCGATATTTTGTGTTATGACGTCAAATTTTACGGGAACCTGTGTGATTTCCAGTAATGACAGACAAATAGCGATAAGGTGTATTTTTTACATGTAGAGCATAGTACATGACTACATGTAGATAATTTTTTATTATTCCTGTTTGTTATACAATGTTGATAAAAGAATATATTTTACGTGTATATATTTCAGATTGAACCAAGTAAAATTAACAGTTTCACAGACTTTCCATTATCTAAACGAACTTTAGAAGGTAATGTTTAATATAGGATTAAATGCCTTTTTAAAGGAATTTATTGGTGTATAAACTGGACCAAGTCATTTACAAACAAATGGACTTTTATTTGTTTGTGAGTGACTTGGTCCAGTTTATACACCAATAAATACCTTTAAAAAGGCGTTAATTCTTATATATCTTTAAAAATATAGTTTTCCACACTGGTAACCTCTATCACACGTAGATTGTATATTTATCTTATTGAATAGGCCTGGCGTATGAATATATTTGCTGGTTAACGCAAAAATATATACTCAATGAAATTTGCTATATGATAAAAGATAAACTGCAAAAACTCTTATTAGGCCAAATAAAAATATATGAGTGGTTCCAGTTACATACTTTTAAAAAATAGGGTCGGTAGGTCGACAATTTAAAAAAAATAATTTTTGAATGTCAAAATCCGGAAAAAAATTGTGTGTTTACCGAAATTGTTTCCGGTATTATACACGCCCCAACCGGAAGTCCGCCATTTTTACATGTGTTTGGTTGTAAAATAAACAGTCATGATACGCTTTCAGTTAATTTTGTTGCATTCTGTTATGAATTCTTGCATTTTAGCCATAACCGATACTTTTGTGATAGAAATTCAGATGACAGAAATCTATGAATTTAATTATTTTAATTCACAATCCTCAAAATTTGATCGTTTGAAAATTTATTTTTCAGAAATGAAAAGAAAAGTTCTAGGGTCGGTCGGGTTACTGAAACCACACATATATTTTTATTTGGCCTTATCACTTAAACGAATGTTTTAGTGAATTATTTAATTTAACAAGTAATGTGCAGTGAAAATAAATTTTGTTAACATCTGCGTTATTATCACCGCCATCTATCGAAAAATAACCTAAATCTAGATCCACTACTGGAAGTCCTGTCGACCAATCATATCAACGTTTTCCCTAATATGCATAACATATAAGAATTATTGCACAGTAACATCATGATCAGGGACATATACATAACAAGAGATCTGCAACTATGGTGGACCTGTTGATATTTTCAATAATGTAAGAGAAGAATTCAATCATGTTTACGCAAAAAGCATATTTCAATAAAAGTTTTCTTTTTATTGTAAAACTTTCAATACCATAAAAAGAAATCTTTAAGATTTTAATATTTTGAAACATTATGTTTTAAAATAAACAAGAGTATATTTAGATTTCTGATTTTGGTTTAATATCAGTGAAAATGAATTCTTGGGGTTCTTTGAAACGCTGATTCTAACAATGTTTCAACATTTTTAATATCATTTTATTGATAAGATGTATAAACATGGTAACATCATATTTAATTTTAGAGAATTATTTGTCATATATATATCTAATTTTAAGAGAACTATTTACCATATATAATTTCTCTAAAGTATGTGTTTAAAATTTGTTCTGTGTGAGTTATTTCCTTTTGAACAGAAAATTATATGGATTAAATTAAACTGTGTTTCATTCCACCCTAAATTAAATATATAAAGGGTTCTTTTAAATGCTGAATCTAAACATGTATTAAAATCCATTTGGGCCCTGTTTTCTGGGCCAAAATTGAACTTTGTTTATTTCAACAAAATTTAATTTATAGGGTTCTTTGAAATCCAAAGGGTCTTAATTGAAACTTTGTTGGATTTCATAAAAAAAATGATTTCTTGGGATTCCTTGGGATATGTTTGATTCTATCAATGTACTTAGATTTTGGATATTGAACCATAATAGGTAAATGTCCAATTTCAAATTTTTCAGTTCTTTGACAACCATGATCATATTAATTTTATGTCACAAAATGTGATTCTAGTGGGAGAGAATTCATTGGTTAACCTTATTTGTACTGGTATTTATTTTTAGGTTTGAGAATAGCTAAATTTGCCTCACCAACAGATATACAAAGAGAGTCAATTGGACTAGCACTTAAAGGAAATGATGTATTGGGAGCTGCTAAAACAGGATCAGGAAAAACTCTGGCATTTCTTATTCCGGTAAATATGTGTTTATGACATAGACAGAAGGTTTTAAATCCTATGGGTGTATTTGGAAAACCATAAAGTTCTAAATATGCTTAAAGCAGATGATAATAAAGATTTATATCGATCATTTAGAGAGGGAAAATCATATATATTAATGTTACATGCTGTTTAAATAACTTGTACTAAACTGTTTCTTTTTGAAAATATATATTATTTATTCCAGGTGTTAGAATGTTTATTTAGAGAAAAATGGAGTCACATGGATGGTTTAGGGGCTTTAATTATCTCCCCTACTAGAGAGTTAGCCTACCAGACATTTGAAGTGTTAAAGAGGGTTGGAAACAGGCATGACTTCTCAGCTGGGCTTGTTATTGGTGGGAAGGTAGAATATTCATAAATGGTTATATATGGCAGATTTTACAGTATTGTGTTCTGTCTCCTACTTTCATGTTGCTAACGTGACGGAGACAAAAATAAGTAACGTTAGCGACATTTGGACATGTAACATGAGCAACAACATCTTTAAAAGTTCAAATGTATGCACACAGTGATGTTTAATATATGCCTGAAGTAATAAAATTGTACAGTCTGGTTTAGAATTTCTAAATATACAGAATGTCATTTGCAGGTGTACTTTATATCAAATGAATACACATGAAACCAATTCGTAATAGTAACATTAGCAACATCTACTATCATGACATTACGTTTTGTTGCGAACGTCTTTTTGATGGACGGAATACATTTAAGGTCCTCTTGTAACGATATTACATACAACTAACCTTCTTTGCTACCCCATCATGTGAAGGAACTGACTCCGAATCTAATTCTGCAAAGGGCGATATCGTAACTCCTATACAGGAGAGTTACAGATCTAAATATATGTTGCTCACGTGACACTGATTTGGACGGAAACCTCAAGTAGTAACGTTCGCAAAAAATAAAACAGCCAATGATATTGATTCCTCAAGTCCTTTGACCCCCTTACGTCATCCAAATTTAATATGATTGCTATTTTCAATTATTTATAAAACCCGGGATAAAAATAACTACAATTGCCTGTCTGAGAACCAACAAGAAAATTGCGATCGTGACATACCACAATGGACGGAAAAGACGTGACGTTAGCAACAATATTATTAAATTACCTTTTTTAGCCTTTACCAATAAAAATCTGCCTTAAAGTTATGATTAAAACACAAAAGAAGACTTTTTATTAAAATATAAGTCCATGTGATAAGGCTCAACTTATAAATAATACTTCAAAATTCCACTCCAAATAAGCTGGATGTCAGTAAAGTAGGTCATGATGTCTATTCCATGTCCAATATTTTGAAATTGAAAACCCTCTAATTCTAACAAAAAACACAAGCACAGAGTTATTTTTATTTACTCAGAAAGACACATTTTATTCAATAACATAATGCATTACTCCATTACACAGTCTGTTTCACAGTTTCAGCAATTGCTTTTTTGATGGATACAAAAAAACAATAATTCCTTCTTATTGTAAAATCTGCCATATGGCAAAAAAATGCACTCATGTTCCCTGTCACCACATTAAGAAGTGTACAGATATTTTATTTTATGAAAAAAAAAAACATTTTACATTGACTATATAGGAACATTGTGCTGACTTCAACAGATCATATGAATAAAAATGGCTGAACTTGTAAGGTTAGGCATGAAAACTTATGGAAGGTAAAGAGGCAGGAAAAATCAAAAAAAATCTAGCTGTTAAAAATGTGTTTTTCAAGATGTAAAAAAGGTATTATAATATGGAAATGATACAGGTATTCAAATATGTCTATAACAAGGTTGGATATAAAAAAGAAGATGTGGAATGATTGCCAATTAGACAACTCTCTACAAGGGACCAACATGACACAGAACTTGACAACTGTAGGTCATGGTACAGCCTTCAACAATGAACAAAGCCTACACAGCATAGTAAAAATGATGGACATAACTCAATCAAAATAAAGTACATTCAAAGCTTTTGTGACACAGTCATTTAAGTAAACTGTGGATAAACTAAACTAAAATGAATTATGTTAAAACTAAGTTGATAGTGTTCATTCTTCATGTAAGCATCAGTTTGTGAGTTTTTAACATTTAAGGAATGTTTTCAGAAATGTCCTGTTTTACAGTATTAAATCTTTTTTCTTTCCTTTCATTGAAATGTGTTGTTATATTTTTAGCATTTACGAGAGGAAACAGTGAGATTAAACAGGACTAACATAGTGATATGTACTCCAGGCAGACTTTTACAACACATGGATGAAACTTTCAACTTTACAGCTGATTCATTGCAAATTCTTGGTAAGTAGTTACACTTGAATCATTTTTTTTTATAGAGGTAACTTCACAGTGTGAAGCTAGTACAGCATAACAAAATTATAATTATAAGCAACTAAAAATTTGCAAAAAGGAACAATCAATGATATCTCACCTTTAATATAAAAGTATAAGTGCTATATTTATAAACATGATCAATATAACTGAATATAAAGTTCATCTGCCAAATTAGTTGTATAATCCAAAAAATCAGAAAATTGCGTTTATAAGGGATTTATTCTGAATAATAATTTAGAAAGAAAAATGTTGTTAATTTGAAAGCGTGCATTTATTTATTTCAGTTCTTGATGAAGCAGACAGGATTTTAGATATGGGTTTTGCCCAGTCAATGAATGCCATTATAGAAAATCTACCATCCGAAAGACAAACACTGTTATTCAGTGCCACACAAACTAAGTAAATATATATGTAACATCATTATATGTTTTCAAGTATTTTTGGGATACGATTGCTTTCAAGCAATCTGTAGACTTATACCGGTGGCTCAGAGCAATTTCCCTCACGTCAATCGTTTTATTGGAAAATGACGCAGTCATTGTTCCATTACTGGCGACCTGAACTTCATTACATTTCTCTGCCTACCGCGCTTGGTTTCGTATTTACTATTTTCTATACAAACTGGAATCTGCTTGTGTTATCATTAATTATGCATGAGAGGTCATTGTGTAGTAATTAACCAGCCAGGAACCAGTTTACAAACTAACTGGTTTCTGCTTGTATTCCACTACACTCGGACAAAGTGTTGTAGTTTGACGGGAACCAGTTTAGAATTTGTAAACTACAAAACGTAATCGGTTATTGTTCATTCCGTTTTGGTGTTTCATACCGACTTTTATGGTTTGAATAAGCTTAAGACCCTTCAAACATTAATGTGATAGGTATATTAAAGACTGTTTTACAAAAGGATGGAACTGTTTTGCTTTCAAAGTCGTACTATAGTGATATCTGTTATGTACGGATTTCCACTCTCACCGGTTAATTTCTTTTTTTACACGTGCTTTTGAAACTTCCTGTTTAAACATCGCAAGTTTTAAAATTGTTTTTTGAGTGAATTTAACTTATTTTAACAATCATGAAGCGTTCCAGAATTATTTTCAAGCAGTTTCTTCTTCTCTTTGATGATGGAAAATAGGTTTTTCTCAAGAAAATACCGCAAACGATCGCAGAGGAATTGAAACGTACAAGTCAAGTCGGCACCTGGTTAAATTGGCATCTAGTCAAATCGGCACCTATTTGACGTCAATTCGGCATCCAATAATATTTGTTATAATATTTTCTATTCAATTAATTAATAACTGTTACCAAGTACATAGTGAATATGTTGATGTGTATTTAGGTAAACAACAAAACCAAAGTGAAATTATGTTGTTGTGTATAAAGGTAAACAACGAAGCCCTTACCAAGCTGTTGTTTTAACAATTAGACAATTATTAAAAAAAAATGGAAAACTATGAGTCCCTTTCAATAAATAAAACATTCATGCCAAATAATAAGCAAATTTAAGGTGTTTTTTTTTCAGTAAAGTTTAAAAAGCATTAAACAAACAATCCTGTAAAATGCTCAACTGGTTTAAATAATGCATAAAAATATCCAATATCTCATGTATTAGTCCAAATAATTATGACGTCTGGCAAGGCTATTTTATTTTTTTTCTGTGACGTCTTCCTACGAATTTCGTAGGAAGGCTTTCTTAGGAAGGCGTCCCAGAAAAAAATTAACATAGCCTTGCGGTCATAGAAAGGTGTCCCAGAATAAAATTTAAAAAGCCTTGCCAGACGTAATAATTATTTTGACTACTCATATATATATATATCATTAAAAATACACCAAAAATGTGAAAGTTAGTATTTAACTCTTTTTGCTTAAATACTGAAAAAAATTCTGGCAACCCCTTACTTATTTTTACTCTTTTTGCTTAAAATACTGTTAAAATATATATTTAACATGGGTGACGAATTGACTATATCAGGTGTCGATTTAACCAGGTGCTGATTTGTCCAGGTGCCAATTTAACCAGGTGCCGGTTTGACTAGAATTCTTTGACAAATGTTTGAAATTACCTGAGTTTCATTAGACCTTTGATAACAGTAACAAAAAGATTATTTACTTAATATTTTGTGGTATCAGGTCTGTTTGCGCCCAATACACTTTCGCACCTTGCAGGTTCGCACCTCGCACGTTCGCACCCAAGGTCCGTTCGCACTCTACTCATTCGCGCTCAATTTTAATTCAAATTCAAGTTGAATAATTGGAAAATCATGATTGTTGTTTTAAATTGCTTTGGTGTAAATACTGAATGTATTTATAGCTTGGTATGAGTAAAACATTGAAGATTTTAAAGGAAAAACACAAAAGATAATTGTTATTCAACACACAGAAAAAAATATAGTCAGAATCTCACTTCATTTTGAAAGAAGTCAATGAAACAAAGTTATGGCAATACACTAACCAAAACATGATTAAGAGTTATTCAACACAAAATAAAACGTTGACAAAATACCACTATAATTAGAAAGGATTATTATTATTTTTAACAATACGCTATCCAAAACATGATTAAGATTTATTCAACACAAATAAAAATGCTGTCTCACTTTATTTTGAGACAATGACAACAATTATACTTATAAGAAAACACTTGCGTACAGAGTTATTAAACACAAAACCAATTAAGATTGGGTGCGAACATTTAGGGTGTGAAAGTAAAAGGGGGCGAACATGAGTGGGCGCGAACGGACCCGGATTCAGACTATGTACCAGTGAGAAATATACAAGCCTTTCTACGGTATTTATTTGTACAATTCAGGTAGTCTTGACCTATTCATTTGTCTTAAAAAAACAGCCAGTTGTCACCTTCACTTCACACACACACATATACGAATATCAATTATATGCTTACGAGACATGTTGCATTGTTAAACTAATTACGGTATGTGAAAATCAAGACTTGCATAAAAACTATCCCAATATTAGAGACAGTGGCGTCATTTTTCTTCAGAGCTTTCAGCTCTTTGATTCTAAACATTAAGGAACATCTCAGATTCTTATGATTGTCTTGCTTTAAAAGGTAAAGACAAACAAAGGGATTGAACTTAATAAACTTTCCTATAATGTTCTTTTCATAATCTTCATGTTTGATAATTCCCTTGACTTCGATGCATGTTTTTAACAACACAGAAAATCAAAATTAAGCAGTATTTATATTTAGTGTAGTTATAAATTTAGAAACACGTCAGAAGAAATTCCAAGTTTTGATAAAATGCGAGAGTTCTCTGAATACCGATAAATCTATTTCTGTCATACAAGAACTGAAGTGGAGTTTTTCTTATATGTTACCGTTATGAAACTAATATTTGAGATTGTACTTCCATAAAGAAATTGAGAACCATCTAGGTCGTTTAATAAGCATTTAATATATCTTCCCAGGGTTTGATTTGGAAATTATGCGCATGCGTATAGTTTTCTTGACTTTAAGGGGTTTTAGATTGAATGGTTGCTCTGGATTCCCTACTCAATTAATTAATTTATAACTCATGGGATCTTTTCTATGTATGTCTGCTATTGAGGGTTATTGTTGTTGCATAATTTTAAATCATATGCATCATTTTAGATTAAAATAAATATATTCCACATCGTAGAACACCCCTTCAGGCGAAATGGAGTCTTCCATATTATCGTTTCGAGTTGTCTCCCTTCCGGCAGTAACTTCCGTGAATTCTGAATATAAACAAGATGTCGAGTATTAGCTCGTTCTGTCAATAAACGTCGTATTATATTAAAAACGAATGCAATTTAAACCGATAAATGTGTACGGAAAGGAGCCATGATGACTGACCCAAAGGAAATTAAATATTTAAAGAGTTAGGAATGGGGTTCCTCCTAGAATTAACGTAGGAAAAAAGGTGATAAGATACGAATTGAAATCTACATCTACATCATACGACGATCCATCAGCACATTGATGACTATACGTCGGCGCATCTCTAACAGACACTTAATAAAATATAATAACCAATGAGTGAAATAAAATACCTTCTCTGACATCTCTCACTCTGAGTCACAGGCACTTGTTTCTATCCATATCTATGGATAAAAACAAGTGCCTGTGCTCTGAGTCAGTCAGTGACTGCTGTGGAAAGTAAACTTAGTATTGATAGTACAAAAATAAAACACAATAGATTTAATTACATTGTTCATACACTTTTATCCGGGTTTGGCTATTTTGTAACTATTTTACATGTCTGTTTTTCATTTGAATTAGTTTTGAAAATAATATTATCCAGCTACATGCATACATGTGTCAATGAAACATTGGCATCGTATCCCTCAGAGCAATCTGCTCTTTGATTATAGTGATTATACTTAAATGCATAGTACATTTTGTGTTGATGTTAAAATTTTTGAATAAAAGAAAGGTTATTTTTCAAAAGTTCTCTATATCTAAAGTGTCATTTATATAATTGCTGAAGCTTATGAATTGAAAGTTAAAATACCTCTTTTGAAATGATATTCAAAATCTTATGGAAAAATGACATATATTTGATGAGTCACAAAAATTTATAATCTGAACAGGGGAGACAACACACCATTGCCAAAAGTAAAAAAAAACATCATTCTAAAACATACAGAAAACCAGACTGAGCAATAAAACCCAACTTAAAACGAAGGAATTTGAATTTTATAGATGTGAAGAAGCTAATGACTATTTTCAAAATGTCTACAGTTCTGAAATACTTAGCAAGAATTCAATATTGACCACAAAAACATAAGTATTATGAATTCAAAACCGAAAGGCCCAAAACAAATGGCAAAATCTAAAGCTTAAACACATCAAACTAATGTAAAACCAGAACACATTTGGGCTGGTAAGAATAGACAATATCCCCCACAACCTGCATACTTTCTCTCAGAAATTTTACATAACAGTACATCAAGTGGACATACAATGATAAATGAACTGTAACATAACCCAATAATGAATACATCCCTTCTTACCATATAGTTCTAATATGATGTTTTTTTTCTCAAAATTCTTAACTCAAATCATTTGGAATTTAATATTTGATATGATATGAACAACTAATAATGTTTGATGTTTTTAGATCTATTAAAGACTTGGCAAGACTAAGTTTGAATAATCCTGTTTATGTTTCTGTTCATGAAAATGCTGCTCATAGCACACCTACACAACTTGAACAGGTAGGTCACTTTTAACTGACAATATACACAAATTTATATAGCAGTTAAGGTGGTACCCAACACTGCAGGGAGATAACGCT
Organism: Mytilus edulis; assembly: GCA_019925275.1. Lineage (NCBI taxonomy): Eukaryota > Metazoa > Mollusca > Bivalvia > Mytilida > Mytilidae > Mytilus > Mytilus edulis. Next base: position 54,764,052 of record CM034357.1, on the reverse strand, counting down.
GTGAAATCAGCTTAACGTTTTAATCACGTTGTATTGTTAAGGAAATATTAAGCGTCTCAGTGATCAAAGTTAGTGTTTGTCGTACTGATATATATCCAACCAATTTTTTCCGAGAAAGTGATTGGTTCTAATTTTTTGAAATTTTTATATTTTTTTCAAAGAGTCAAAATTTTATGAAAATTATACGAGCCAAATTATTTTTTGTCAAGGTGTTGGGTACCACCTTAAACACACCCTTGCCTGATAAAGAATACAGTTTTAGTTAATTAAGAAATAAAAATAATATAAATAATATTTGTTTCTAATTAAAAAAATTACATCACATTGAAACTATATCTGTCCACTTTCTATTGTTGAATTTTCTAAATATTTCAACAAATTAACTAGTAAAGAAGTTACTTCTATCCGGGTGCAGTATCTAGTAGATTCTATACTGTTGAAAGTTTTTACATTGAAATCAAATTGAAAAGATTCTATACCTTTGACAGTTTCACATATAAAGAAAAAGGTATCTAAATTTATAAGAATTGTATTTAAATAACATTGATAAGTAAAACATTATTTCCTTTTGGTAGAGGCTATTTTATATTTTACATTTCAGAGTTATATTGTATGTGAGCTTCATGACAAGATGAATATTTTATGGTCATTTGTGAAGAATCATCTGAAGTCTAAAGTCTTAATCTTCATGTCAAGCTGCAAACAAGTAAGATTTTGTCATGATATACTATTTCAAAAAAGTTCTTAGAGCTATTTTCTTAATGCATGTGGTTTGGTTTGATTGTCTTGCTTGCTTTGTTTATATAAATGTTTGCTCAAGCATCTAATAACATTATACAAGCTGAAGAAGCCCTGTCTTATCTATTGATTGCAGATGTCAATCTTAATAACAATGCTTGAGCAAACATTTTTACTAACAAAGGAAGCAAGATAATCAAACCTTTATACTTCATGCATTAGGTTTCCCCAATACAACCCATATGAAATAACTGTAATTTCATTAATCTGGATGAATTTAAACCATAAATCAAGTCCACTAACCCGCTTTTTTATATTGAAATTTGAGAGCACATGGGCATTGTTGAAAATTGCTTAAAATGAGTTCCATTTGCAATTTTTAAAGCAAATCATTCATGTTACATTTTCTGTTTTGTAAGTTCACAAATTAAATTTATGTGATTATACATATAAGATTTCTTTCTTTAATTTTGAAAACCAAATCACACTCAAAGATGATTTTATTAACATTTGTAGGTGAAGTTCATCTTTGAATGTTTTAGAAGATTTCGACCAGGTGTTACTGTACTTTGTTTACATGGTGGAATGAATCAGTTAAAAAGAGTGGCGGCTTATAGAGAATTCTGTAGAAAGAAACATGCTGTTTTATTTGCCACTGATATTGCTGCTAGAGGATTAGGTTTGTTTGACCCTTGAACCTTTGAACTGTTTTATTTGCTGCAGACTACTAGATGATTTGGTTTGTTTGACCCTTGAATGGTTTTATTTGCCACAGTCTGCTTGCCTGGTGTTTAATTAAGTATTTATCAATCTGAATCTCGATTCAAAATATTAAGAAATGACACTTCCAGTAAATGATGGATAAAACCTAATCGACGATCCCGGGTCAATGGACAAAGCCAATGCAATGTTGTGTGACTCAGGTTCACGTACTTATTTTTATTTGTTTTGGTAATCGATCTATTTCCGTTATTATTTAATATTTATTGGAGTTCAGTGTTTGTCCTGAAATATTGCATTTTTCTTAGTAGCAATATATATATATATATATGGCAATAAGTTTGAAGAGCAATTTTAGGTTTATATTTCAGAGCTTTATTTAATAATTAACCTGTTTATGATATACAAATGCATGATAGCAATGTCAGTCCAAATGACACATGTTTCTGGAATAAACATCATCAGGACCAAAATTTTGAATAAAAAAAAGCATATAAAGATGTTTGTCAATTAATTATTGTAGATTTTCCTGCTGTAAACTGGGTAATACAGATGGACTGCCCTGAAGATGCTAACACTTACATACATAGAGCTGGAAGAACAGCAAGGTATTTAGGATAGGAAAGAAAATTTTCAAAGATTTGGTACACATTAAAAAAAGATTCATCTTTAATCATTGATGAAATTTTGCACTTACTACCTTTTATACAAAAACATGCATATTTTTACTGCACTTGTCTTAAAAAATTATTCCACATTTGTCATAAAATAATAAAAACCTGCTAACATGAGGTTTCAGACTTCAAAATAATATGAAGACCAGATTAAAACCTTTTCATACGGGAAATAATCCAATATTTTGTTGATGAAAGATATTGAACTTGACTTTGTTGCAAGAAGTTACACTTATAATAAGAATAAGAAGATGTGGTATGATATCCAAAAAAGACAACTTTCCATCAGTGCCCTTGGTCATAAAACTTTACTCATTACTGGAAACACAAAATCCAGTATTTTGAATATTTGATTTCTGCATCTGTAAACGATAAAAGCACTAAAATATTTAATGACCACAAGGCCCGAGTCCAAATAATAAGGAGTAGGCCACTATAAGTCACTTTAAGGCCTTTAAAATGAACAAAACTTAAATCTTGGAAAACTATAGAGGACCATTCAAACAAGAAAACCTATTGCCTATATTATTTAAAAAAAATATATACTAAAACAGATGTGGTATACTGCAACAAACAGTAAACTACTGAATTACAATCTCCTGACTTGGAACAGACACAAAATCTGATTTCTGTTTTGAATTTCTGCATTCATTCATTCTTTTCTACATATACAACTGATTGTTATTTTTGAAACAAATTTGTTTTAAATAAAAAAAATTTAAAATTATTGATGGGAAGATAAATTCTGTGATTATATTTTAAATCAAAACTTTCTATAAATTTAGAAGAGGCTGATAGGCATTTCTTTACATAAATATTAATAATTATTACTCATTGCTAAAATTGCCTACATGCCAATTGGTTTAAAAATATTTATCGGATGAAGAATACTTAATCAATCCCTATTATATTTGCATAAATTTCCCCAGGTATGAGAAGGGAGGAGAGGCTATGTTGCTATTGTTACCATCAGAGGAAGAAGCCATGGTTCAACATTTAAAAGATAAAAAGATACCTATAGAATGTATTAAGTAAGTTTGACTCAACAAATGTTTTGAAACTTATACACAATGCTTGTTACTGTGGATTCATTAATATTCGTTGGATACCATATTTCATGGATTTTGTAGGTACAGGGGAACCATGAATTTAAATGTTCAATGAATTTCAATTTTTCAAAAGAAATGTTTGCAGACTTTGCCAAAACAACGATATTTAATATCCACGAAAATGCAAGTTTTTTTTAATGCACGAAAATTGGTACCCACGAAAATAAATGAATCCACAGTACCAGAAAACACAGATTTGATATGAATGTTGATGGCATCACTCTTACTGTTCTAGAGTTATGTCCCTTTACAAATGGAAAAATTGCTGAATTTTTTGTTTCCTTTCTCTTACTTAGTTTTTCTCATCAACTTATGAAACTAATCCTCAATGCTCAAAACTACAAAACACAGATCAAGTTTCAAATAAGGTAGCTTCACTTTACAATTCTAGAGTTATGCCCCTTTACAAATGGAAAAATTGCAGAAATTTTAGTTTCTGTTCTCTAATTTTAGCTTGCCTCAAGCAGATGTTATGAAACTTATGTGCAATGTTAATTACCATAAAACACAGGTCAATTTTGGTGGCCTCACTTTTACTGTTATTGAGTTATGCCCCTTTACAGATGGACTTTTAATGTTCTTAAGTTATGTCCCTTTATAACTTTATATGCAATCGGGGGCATCATCTGTGTCCCATTAACACATTCCCTATTAATTTTTGTTTGTTCAGAGGGACCAAATTTTCATGGGCTGCATAGGAGATGTAAAAAAATTAACACCCTCCCAAATTTTTAGCTCACCTGGCCCACAGGGCCAAGTGAGCTTTTCTCATCACTTGGCGTCCATCATCGTCCGTCGTCGTTAACTTTTACAAAAATCTTCTCCTCTGAAACTACTGGGCCAAATTTAACCAAACTGAGCATCAATCATCATTAGGGTATGTAATTTTAAAAATGTGTGCGGTGACTCTGAAACCAAAGCATTTAGAGCAAATCTTTCAAAGGGGTTAAATTGTTTATCAAGTCAATATCTATCTGCCCTGAAATTTTCAGATGAATTGGACAACTGGTTGTTGGGTTGCTGCACCTGAATTGGAAATTTTTAAGGAAATTTTGCCGTTTTTGGTTATTATCTTGAATACTATTATAGATAGAGATACACTTTAAACAGAAATAATGTTCAGCAAAGTATTAAAGATCTACAAATAAGTCAACATGACCAAAATGGTCAGTTGACCCCTTAAAGAGTTATTGCCCTTTATAATTAATTTTTTTAACAATTTTCATTAATTTGATAAATTTTGGTAAGTTTTTACAAAATATTTTCCTCTGTAACTATTGGGCCAAGTTCATTACAGATAGAGAAAATTGTAAGTAGCAAGAATGTTCAGTAAAGAAAGATCTACAAACACATCACCATCACCAAACACAATTTTGTCATGAATCCATCAGTGTCCTTTTTTTTATGCACATAGACCAAGGTGAGCGACACAGGCTCTTAAGAGCCTCTAGTTTTTATACGACAGCAAAATTTGAAAAAATTTTCGTCGTATATTGCTATCACGTTGGCAGCGTCGTCTGCGTCGTCGTCGTCGTCGTCCGAAAATACTTTTAGTTTTCGCACTCTAACTTTAGTAAAAGTGAATGGAAATCTATGAAATTTTAACACAAGGTTTATGACCACAAAAGGAAGGTTGGTATTGATTTTGGGAGTTTTGGTCCCAACATTTTAGGAATTAGGGGCCAAAAAGGGCCCAAATAAGCATTTTCTTGGTTTTCGCACTATAACTTTAGTTAAAGTTAATAGAAATCTATGAAATTTTGACACAAGGTTTATGACCACAAAAGAACGGTTTGGATTGATTATGGGAGTTTTGGTTTCAATAGTTTAGGAATTAGGGGCCAAAAAAGGGCCCAAATAAGCATTTTTCTTGGTTTTCGCACAATTACTTTAGTTTAAGTAAATAGAAATCAATGAAATTTAAACACAATGTTAATGACTACAAAAGGAAGTTTGGTATTGATTTTGGGAGTTTAGGTCCCAACAGTTTAGGAATTCGGGGCCAAAAAGGGACCCAAATAAGCATTTTTCTTGGTTTTCGCACCATAACGTTAGTATAAGTAAATAGAAATCTATGATATTTAAACACAAGGTTTATGACCATAAAAGGAAGGTTGGTATTGATTTTGGGAGTTTTGGTCCCAACAGAATAAGGGGCCCAAAGGGTCCAAAATTAAACTTTGTTTGATTTCATCAAAATTGAATAATTGGGGTTCTTTGATATGCCGAATCTAACTGTGTATGTAGATTCTTAACTTTTGGTCCCTTTTTCAAATTGGTCTACATTAAGGTCCAAAGGGTCCAAAATTAAACTTAGTTTGATTTTGACAAAAAATGAATCAGTTAGGTTCTTTGATATGCTGAATCTAAAAATGTACTTAGATTCTTGATTATTGGCCCAGTTTTCAAGTTGGTCCAAATCGGGGTCCAAAATTTAATTTTGTTTGATTTCATCAAAAATTGAATAAATGGGGTTCTTTGATATACCAAATCTAACTGTGTATGTAGATTCTTCATTTTTGGTCCTGTTTTCAAATTGGTCTACACTAAAGTCCAAAGGGTCCAAAATTAAACTTAGTCTGATTTTAACAAAAATTGAAATCTTGGGGTTCTTTGATATGATGAATCCAAAAATGTACTTAGATTTTTTATTATGGGCCCAGTTTTCAAGTTGGTCCAAATTAGGATCTAAAATTATTATATTAAGTATTGTGCAATAGCAAGTCTTTTCAATTGCACAGTATTGCGCAATGGCAAGAAATATCTAATTGCACAATATTGTGAAATAGCAAATTTTTTTTTAATTAGAGTTATCTTTCTTTGTCCAGAATAGTAAGCAAGAAATATCTAATTGCAAAATATTGTGCAATAGCAAGATTTTTTTTTAATTGGAGTTATCTTTCTTTGTCCAGAATCAACTTAAATCTTTGTTATATACAATATACAATGTATATTCACTTTTTACTACCAACTGATAAATTAAAATTATCTTTACCATTCAGTGATAACAAGCAGTTTTTTTACATCTTAATATTTTATGATGTATTTAAATGAGTAGTTATTGTTGCAAACTCCATTAGAAATTTTAATTGAGATTAGTTTTGGAATAAGGGAAAGGGGGATGTGATTAAAAAAATTGGGTTCAATTTTTCTCATTTGAAATTTCATAAATAAAAAAGAAAATTTCTTCAAACATTTTTTTGAGAGGATTAATATTCAACAGCATAGTGAATTGCTCTAAGAGAAAACAAAAATTTTAAGTTCATTAGAACACATTCATTCTGTGTCAGAAACCTATGCTGTGTCAACTATTTAATCACAATCCAAATTTAGAGCTGAATCCAGCTTGAATGTTGTGTCCATACTTGCCCCAACCGTTCAGGGTTCAACCTCTGCGGTCGTATAAAGCTACGCCCTGCGGAGCATCTGGTTTATTCTTATTGTCCTTCGACAGATAAAATGTGTGCAACTTGTGGAACCATAGAACCTGATTTTATTCAAGGGTATTCTGACCTTGTTGTTTGTGGAATATTACTATTGAAAAAGTTAATTGAATTTAGATTATAACAGAAGATATCCTGTCTCATTTTACATTTAAAAAAAAATTATAATCATTCTTTAACTTACCTTTCTTTGTTTATATATAGTTATCCATGTTCCATTTTATAGCTGTTTTTTGTGGTTTCATAAATAAAGTCATATGAAAGAGTGACTGGTGAAAAATTATGTTTATCCAGTTCTTAAACCAATACATGTATATATCATAAACTTAGTCTTCTGTGCACGATTTTATCATTTTGTACGCAAACATAATGTATAATTGTCAATTTTTTTTGTCTCTTTCTGTTATGAAGTGAAAATATGGCAGCTAATCATTGTCGTGTTTTGAAGCTGTAGTTTATAGATTGTCACCTTATAGTAAACAATCAACAAAAAAGCAAGGATATTGAGCATGTGCATATCATGTACAATCAGATAGTAGTTTATTTCAATGACATGGGTATTGTAATCACCGGATTTTTATAAGAAGGGTCAAGCTAAGGTCACTTGCATATGGAAAATATGTCGGCGAATTGCTTTCTGGAAGCAAGCAATTAAAAAAAAGTAAATGTGGACAAATTAAGGAATTTTCTTCAGAAAAAAGGATATGTACATAAGTTTTATAATGAAAACTATCCATTTTGTTTTCGAGATTAGTTTATTTAAATTATCACTCTGCATTTATGTGTTTTATTTTTTATCAGAGTTAATTCTAAGAAGATATGGAATATACAGAATAAGTTGGAATCTAATTGTGCTGCCGACCCCAGTCTTAAAGAAAAGGCTCAGAGGGTAATCATTAACAAATTATCAGTCTTCATAATATTATAAGATAAGGTAATTGTGGTATGATTGCCAATGAGATAACTATCAAAATGACATAGATTTAACCACCATTTAGCCTTCAACAATGAACAAAGTCCATCCTGTAATAGACAGCTACAATATGCCCAAAGATAACAATATGTGAAACAACTCCAATGAAAAAACCAACAGCCTCATATATGACGAAAACAATCAATTAAAAATAATATATATTAGACGCCAACCAATGACAACCACTGAATTACAGGCTCCTAGTTTGGAATAGGTACCGGTACATACGGAATTTGCAGCGAAACATGTTTGTAAGCACTAAAAAAAAAATTTTTTTAAAAGGCCCAAATGTTTTACTAAAAATGTTTTACTTGCTAATCTGTAGATAGATTATTGCAAAAATTATATTTTAAATACTGGCAAGAAAAGGTCCTTATTGGCAGAGTGTCTTTTTTGTTTTAAAACATGCCACCAGAAATTTTCTGCACATTGTTAATTCTTATAAAGACAAAGAGATATGGTATGATTACCATTATATATTATGGTATAACCTTCTACAATGTGCAAGAAATACCCCCACAGTGTATTCAGCTATTGAAGGTCCTGATATAAGAAATGCACTTTAGAGTCTTATGACAAAAGTTGATCAATTTAACTTTTGTACGTAAAAAATTTAAGTTAATTAACCAATCTTATTCTGGTAAAGTAATCATGTCTCACAATGTCTGTGTCATTGGGTTGCTGTTTTATTGAGTTATATCAATCATCTGCTTTTATAATTGCTCTATTTTCACTTTATGTTGTGAAGATATATAAAATAGTGTTGACATGTTTGGGGTTTTTTTTGCAGGCCTTCCTTGGATATTTAAGATCAGTGTTTCTGATGAGTGACAAAAAAGTATTTAATGTCCACAAGCTTGATATAGAGGAATATTCAAGGTACAAATATCAGTGCAGTAACTTCATATTAATCTGTTGTCATAATGATTGTTAGCATAATGCAACAATGACATTTAACACATTGACATTTGACACATCAACACTCCACACAAGACATGTTACAAATTACTAAACATCAATACACAAATTGACAATTTACCAATAAAGAATTTTTGAAATCACACAATTACAAATTGACAATTTAAAAATTAAGAATTTTGAAATTACAAAGATACAAGTTACAAATTAACAATTTATGGATTAAAGATTTTTGACCCAGTTGGCTTTCCATGTTTATATGATTTTATATTAATATTTACATTTTTTAACTTGATTATCTTGGTTTAACTATTTCTCTTTTAATATAAGTTTAATATAATGTGGTTTCATTTATTTTCGTGGGTACCAATTTCAGTGGATTAAGGAAAACTTGCATTTTTGAGAATATTTGATTTTGTGGTTTGCCAATCTCTGCATACAAAGCCTATAGAAAATTTGTTATTCATTGAACAATCTAATTCATAGGCCACAAAACCAATGAAAATTGGTATCGGAACAAATAATTATGAATCCATAGTTAATTAATTTCTTATTTTTCATCTATTCCCTAGGTCTCTTGGATTAGCAATAGCACCGAAGGTTAGATTTTTAAAGAGAGACCAGAAAAGACTGGAAGAAAAAGCAGCAAAAATTAAAAAGAAAATAAAAGATAAACAGGAAGAAAATGAAAGTGATGACCTTTCAGAAAGTGAAAGTAGACTACATCTTGAAATAGCATCAGGGTCAGAATCAGAAAGTGAATCAGATGGAGACATTGACCCTGAAAACGATTCAGATCAGAGTGAACAAAGTGAAAGTGAAAGTGAAAATTCTCATGTGACTAAAAATAAATCCAACCAAGAAATGAATTTTGATGTTGATGAGGAAGATGTTGATGATCTGTTCACCATAAAACGGGTCGAGTTAGAGGACGATTCAGAAGAGGAATTGGAAAAAAGTGAAAAGAAAGAAAAAACAATATCAAAGGCAGCTCTAGCTAAAAAATTAACAAAGCAAAAGATCACAGTGAATACAAAGATACAGTTTGATGAGGAGGGAGAGGTATGAGAATTTTAGAGCAAGTTTTATTCTAGGGATTGAGGAAATACATGTAAGAAGCAATATGGATAAGAAAGTTTGGAGTCGTAGATATGCGATCCATTATCAAAACTTACATATCAAGCTACATGTATATACAAATGAACACAATGTAAACACCTTAAAAAACTATCTTACTAAAAGTGCTTGTTAGTCCCCTACCTACAAAGTAGAAGGGAACTTAAGGTTTGCACTCTGTCCGTCTGTCTGTCCATCTGTCAGTCTGGCAAATCAGTTTTCCAGACTTTTTACTTCTTGCTTGAAGATATTGATTTGGTATTTTGTGTATTGTTTTATTATGACAAGTTACAGGTCAAGTTCAATTTTCAGGATTTAAGCTTTTCTCCTTGATCAGTTAAAGCCCTTCCTCTAGAATTAAATTTTTGATGAAATTCTTATTAATTACTAGATTTCTGTTTTAAGGGTAATAACTCATTTTTTTAAAAGAATTAATTAGCATTGTAATTATGATAAATGACAGTTTAGATTTTTTCTATTTCTTTTGTAAATTGTTTTAAGAATTTAGTGGTAGGTTTTTTTGTTATTTTATGTAGTTTACACCATGAAAAGTTATAGATTAAGTTAGAATTTTGTTCCATTACTATGAATATTTAAACGGTAGGGGACTATGTATTGCCATGCAATACTCACAGAATGCTTGTTTGTCAAGAACTGGTAGCAAAAATTTGAATTTCAAGATATTGTTTTTCTGACAGTTGGTTAATGAAGAATTATGAATAACAACCTGAAATTAATTAAATGTCTGATTTGAAACAGATGATGCCTTCTTGATAGTTACAGCATGAATCTCAGGGAAGAAGGGTGCTAGTTGTCTGAAAGTGCACTGTAGCGCAATAACCATGATTGTAATGGCACTGTTTATATATATCCTGGAACAATTATATTGCTAGGCTCAGCTGATAAACATTAGTTGTATTTAAACCATATTCAGAAATTGATGTGTTCTTGTTGTTGGTTCCAGGAAGAATTTTATAAACAGAAGCTTTTAATTTTTTTTAGGAAATAGAGGATAAATTGAAGAAACCAGTTGTAAAGAAGACATTTGAGGACGACGAGGATGAGGGTGGAATAAATATACAAGTTGCTAGGCAACGTATGATGGAAGAAGATAAGTTTGATAAACAACTGTTCAGAGAGAGGATCAAACAAAAACATAAGGTAAAGTGTCATTAATTATTTTTTCCACTACGGTAAATTCAGAAATTATTGCATGCATTTATTATTGCGATTTTGTAATTTTTAATCTAAAATGCGATTTAATTTTTTGGATATTAAGAAAAATCCTGTTTAATTCATATCAAAAAATTTATAAAATGTAAGTTTAAATTATTGTGATTATAACCCTTTTTCATTTTTTGCAGTAATAAAAACATCTCAAAAATTTCTGAATTTACAGTAGTTCTGTGCCTTATAATACTGGATGAACATAAATAGATATAAAGGTAATTTATTCCTGAAAACACTGTAGTTCTTCAGAAAGGAGTTAAGCGTCCAATTTATTGCAAGTTCCAAGATCAGCAATGGTTATATCTACAAATTGGGAACTTCAAAAGCTCTGTATTGAAGGCTGTACTTTGACCTATAATGGTTTACTTTTACAAATCGTGACTTGGATGGAGAGTTCTCTATTGGCACTCATACCACATCTTCTTATATCTGTTTATAAGTTATGTTGACTATTGAAGTCTGTTGAAGTGAAGATAAAAATTGACAAAATAGCAATTATAGTTTGACTTAAATACTGTAAATTCAGAAATTATTGCGAAAAATGCGACAGGGTTATAATCCCAATAACTTTAACTCGCATTTTAGTATAAAATGACAAAATCACAATAATAAATGCATGCAATAATTTCTGAACTGACAGTAAACAATTTACATCACATGATTTTGTCTGAACAAATATCTAATTACCTTCAAATATATAGCTTGTTGAATGCCTTTCACCTGTTTATATTTTTCAGGAAGAGAGAATAAAGAAAAAAGAGAAAAATAGAGAAAAGAAGAAGAAGAATGATGATGATGGCGATGATAACGATGACGTAAGATATTTGCCCTATTTAACTTTGATAAAAAAAGAAAGAATTTTTCCCCTAAAATATTGACAATAAATTTAAATCCTTGATCTTCAGTCCAGCTTCATTATACATATTCAATTTTACAAAATTTTTAGTTGTGATATGCCTTGATAATAAAACAAGAAGATTGAAAGAGTTCGGTCTTGTTTGATAGTTGATAGTTTGCTCCCCTGCAAAGATTAAATCAGATGAATGGGTAAAACCACCTAGAGGCATTATGTTTTTCTGTCTGTGACTTTGTTCATTCGTCCATCCATCCGTTCGTCTGTCTGTCCTGCTTTAGGTCAAGGAAGTTTTCGATGAAGTTGAAGTCCAATTAACTTGAACCTAAGTACACATGTACCCTATGATATAATCTTTCTGATTTTAATTCCATATAAAATGTGTGTGTTGCATTGTCGTTTGTTTTTTGTTGTTGCAGTTCAGTGTTTCTGTTGTTTCATTGTTTTCCACTTATAGTTGATGTGTTTACCTCAGTTTTAGTTTGTAACCCGGATTTGTTTTCTCTCAATGGATTTATGACTTTCGAACAGTGGTATACTACTGTTGCCTTTATTCATGTTATTTGACCCGAATTTCAAGAACCATTGAACATAAAAGTGATATTGTACCCCTTCAGGTTAAAGATTTTGGTCAAGGTAGTTTTTGATGAAGTTGAAGTCCAATCAACTTGAAACTTAATTAGTACACAAGTTATGATATGATCCTTCTAATTTTAATGCCAAATTAAAGTTTTACCCCAAATTTCACTGTCCACAGAAACATAGAAAATCATAGTGTGAGTGGAACATCCATGTACAATGGACACATTCTTGTTTGGCACTAATTTTATTTTAATATATCTTAAACCATATAACGTTTACACCATTACAAGTGTTAAGTAACCTATCCCATGAAACAAGAAGTGACATTTTGTTAACCAAAAGAAGCAAATTATCTCCACTATTTCCATCAAAAGTATTTAGGAACTATATATTTTCTGATTGAGTGTAAAGTAAGCTATTGTTTGACACTGGAAGTGACTTTTGATGAACTGGAAATCATTCATTATCTCCTTTATGTTAAAATAATTACAAGTAACTTTGTTTTTTTAACTGTTTTAGGTAAGCTATCTTCTGACATTCTGGGAGCCGAAATAGCCCAAAAGTGGAGGTTAAAAGTGGCGTTAAAACACAGAAAATCAAATCTTCTTACACTGAGAGTGTTTATTTACTGTGCATTACTAATTTTCCCACAAGTTTTCTTTTCAAAAGTGAATTTGAGATAGGTGTGTTATTGATTGTTCTTTGAAAGATTTCCTTTTAATATAGTAATCTCATTAATAGGATGAGGAAGGTGTACCATTTGAAGGAACAGAGGATACAGATCAGCTTATAGCAGAGTTACCTGACCCTGACAAGATCTATGGAAGAGGAGAAAGTGGGGAGGAAGACGACAGCGAAGAAGAAGAAAGTGATAATGAAGGGTAGGTTTTCAAAATTTCTTTTAAATTTTCTTTTATAATTCCTGTCAGTTAAGGTGGTACTTAACACTACAGGGAGATAACTCTTTAAAAATAAGCTTAATGTTCTAATAACTTTCTACTGTTAAGGGAATATGAAGCTTCTCAATGATCAAAATTAGTGTTTGTGAAACTGCTATATGTCCAATGATTTTTTCCGATAAAGTGTGTGGTTTAAGTTTTATGAAATCTTTATATTTTTGTCAAAAGGTCAAAGTTAATATTTTGTCAAAATTTTATGAAAATTAAACAAGCCAAATTAATTTTAGTCATGGTGTTTGTTCCCTACCACCTTAATTCTCTTTTCTGAAGGTGACTTTGTTATTCTACGGACTAGCAATTCCCTTCTAAATATAATTTGGAGTGGAGAGTATGTGAGCTTACTCACTTTTGTTTTTAGTTTTAGTACTTAAGCATGGACAGAACATAATTAATCTGTCATTACATAATGATGTCAAATATTTAAAATATGTGCATGCATTAATATTAGTTCTCCTGATAGGTTCATATGTAATTCTACAACATACTAACCTAATAAATTCCTACTGCAGTTAGTTGATGCATTGATTATTTATTTTTCTGCCAAATTTTATTATTTTTCAAAGCATTTATGTCTAAATTTATGCAAGGTTCAATACCTTAATTATTGGGGACCATATTTTTGGGTGTCAAACTGAGATTCCATGTCAAAATGTATGAACTTAAGTCTAGTATATATGTTTTTTTGTTTGTTTTTTTTTTTTTGAAATATTGAAAGTTATACAGTGTATTATGTATTAATTATGAAATTATTCAGCTTTTGCAATTAACTTTTTTATTAATTTGTTTCAGTCCCAAGAAGAAGGCTAAGTTTGACATTGGTTCTGATGAAGATTCAGAGAGTGAAAATATTAGTGAAAAAGACAGCAGTGAAAATGAAGAAGATTCAGATGAGGATTCTGTTACCATGGATACTGGATTGTCAATAGAGGGAGATGAAGAATTAGCATTAAAGTTATTAAACAGCTGAGAAAATAAAGTCTTTGTAATTTTCTTTTCCTTTCACATCATTATTTTATGCTCAACCTGCAGCCGAGGGGGTATTAAGTTTAACCGTTGTCCATCTGTACATTTGTGTGTCACAAAATTAGTCCGAATACTTTAGTTTGCCTCAACCAAATGATATGAAACTAATACACAATACTTAATACTCCCAAACACAGATGTTCGTATTTGGGTGTCGTCAATTTCACCATAATGTAGTTACATCCCTTTGTAAATTGAGAAATTGCTGAATTTGCCAATATTTACAAGTGTGTTAATACAATGTACACATAATGAAGGTATGCTTGGCACAAAACCAACAGTCTAATCTTTATATGAAAAAAATGAGAAACGAGAAACACTTATGAACCATATCAACAAACAACAATAACTGAACATCAGGTTTCTGACTTTGGACAGGTGCAAACAAATGCAGCTGGTTTAAATGTTATAATAGGTACCAACCTTGGCCCCTATCTGAAACAATAGTGTAACATCACAACTTAAAAAAAAGACACACTATGAAATATCAATTGAAATGGCTTAACTCAATCAAAAGACATATAAACACAAGTGACTTACACCGAACGAATAAATTTGATCTACATGTATGACACAATGTAAATACAAAATCAATAAGAGAAGGGGTTATATGTTAAACAATTTCAGAAAAACAAAATTTCGTGGTTTTGCCAAAGTCTGCATACAACTTGAAAGAGAATTTGTAATTCATTGAACATTTAAACTTGTGGTTCACCTGTACCCACGAAAATTAGTAAACAAGAAATTATAATGAGTTCACAGTAATGTACACAGGTAAATCAAATAATTTTGTTGTAAGGTATACAGTATAAATGGAGAAAGGAATTTTTTTTTACAACCTAAATAATTTTGTTGTTCATAGTTCATAGAACAGAAGTGAAAATTTATAATCATACCAATCACTTATGAAAGCTGGAATATATTAAAAATAGAGAGAGGAGATAAGGTGACATTTGGTAATCTGAATACACATATATATTCAGGTTACTCAAGGTCACTACTGCAATATCATACATGTTCAGGGTCCCTCTGTCAGCTTTATAAAGTATAGATATTTCTAGCTAAGCTCAAGTCACCTCTATTGCTGTACATTGCCAGGATACCTCAGTTGACTTCTGAATGACTAAACTAAAACATGATCAGGTTACCTCAGGTCACCTCCATATCACTGTACAAGGTTATTTTACCCCAAGTCAGCTTTACAAAACACTAATATTTTGCAGGTTACCTCAGGCCACCACTGTATTATTGTACATGGTCATGTTAACTCAGTTCACCACTACAATACTGTCACCTAGATCAACTTTACAAAACACAAATATTATTAGGTTATCCCAGGTCACCTCTGAATGACTGAACATGGTATGGTTACCTTAAGTTGTCTCTTACTGTACATGGTCAGGTTACCTCAGGTCACCTCTGTATGATTGTACATGGTCAGGTTACCTCAGTTTATCTATATATTACTGTAAATGGTCATGTTACCCAAGGCTAGCTTAACAAAACACTTATATTTTCAGGTTACCTCAGGTCACCACTATAATACTAACATGTGTCTGACCCAAGTCAGAAACCTGTAATTAGTGGTTGTTGTTACTTTAAATGTTGCATATTTGTTTTTCGTTCATTTTTGTACATAAATTTATTAGGCCGTTGGTTTTCTTTGATTTTTTTTACATTGTCATTTTGGGGACTTTTATAGCTGACTATGCGATATGGGCTTTGTTCATTGTTGAAGGCCATAGGGTGACCTGTAGTTGCTAATTTCTGTGTCATTTGGTCTCTTGTGGAGAGTTGTCTCATTGGCAATCACACCACATCTTGTTTGTATGGTCATGTGACCCAAGGTCAGCTTTACAAAACACAGCATATGTTCAGGCTTCCTCTGGTCATCTCTGTATTACTATACATGGTCAGGTTACCACTTCAATACTGTACATGTCAGCTTTACAAAACACAAATAATTTCAGGTTACCTCAGGTCACCATTGCAATACTGTACATGGTCAGGTTACCTCAGATCATCATTGCAATAATACATGGTCAGGTTACCTCAGGTCACCATACAATACTGTACATAGTCAGGTTACCTCAAGTCACTATACAATACTGTACATAGTCAGGTTACCTCAGGTCACCATACAATACTGTACATAGTCAGGTCACCATTTTAATACTGTTATGGTCATGTAACCCCAGGTCATTTTTATACACATGTATATCCAGATTACCTCAGTTCAACACAGCAACCCAAAACATTTGCATGGACAGTTTACTTAATGCCACTTTTACAACAAACAAAAATAGTATCGGTTAATAATAAAATATTTGATCATGTTACTCAGTTTACTCTTGCAAAGCAAAATAAGATCAGGTTACTTAATGTCACCTTTACAATATCATTGCAATTCAGGTAACCCCCAGCCATATTTGCAATTACAGTTCATGGTCAGTTTATCAAAAGGGTCACCTTTAGTACAAAAAAGAAAACAGCTTTTAAAACACAAATATTTTTAGGTGACTTCATGTCACCATTGCATTACTGTACATAGTCATGTTACCTCAGGTTACCACTATGATACTGTACATGGTTGTGTGACCCAAGGTCAGTTTTACAAAACACAGCATATGTTCAGGTTACCCCAGGTTACTGCACATGACCAGGTTACCTCAGGTCAGCATTGTATTTCTGTGCATAGTCTGGTTACCTCAGGTCACCATTGTATTACTGTTCATGGTCGGGTTACCTCAGGTCACCTTTGTATTACTGTACATGGTCAGGTTACCTCGTCACCACTGCATTACCTTACATGACCATCCTCCCCAGCCAACACTCACTCATTAGATGAATGATCGGTGACTTATGTATGAAAATAAATAAATCACCTGGCAAGTTGGTTGATACTATTTGTATTTAGTCACATGGAATGTTCGATCCATATAGGGACTATATTTTTGTGCGAATTTAATCGATGACAAATTCTCCATGTTACATTTAGCTTTTACCTCGGGTCCGAGGTCCTACAACAGCGGACCTTTTATCCACCTGCGGTTCAAACCCAATGTTCTATGAATCAATATGGATTCATGTTTAAATAAGTGGAACTATTTAGTAAATAATGATGCATCTACAAAATTAACACAGAATGGAAATGTTTTCTATACCATAAATAAACGAAGGTGAAAATACTGTCAAAATAGATGCAATTTGGGTACCCTCATGTTAAAACTTCATTTAACTAACTTTCCACGTAACTTTATTCATGATAAGTAAAACAGACTAGACAATTCAGGGTGTGCACTTTTGTTGTTTGTCATTTTTTATGTCGATGTCTCTCTTTTTTTTAGGTTTTGCTCATTGTTGACGGTTACCGCACGGTGACATGTAGTTGTTGAAATCCTCATCCTTTAGGCAATTATACAGCACTCTTATTTTTATTTTATGGATATGAATTATATAAAAATGTTATTGAGGTTGCAATACACATCAATAGCGCGACACAGTTAAATGCAAGTTACAAAGGGATATATGTGGAAAAGATATATGATATTTTCTCAGGAAGAATTAAAACCCATCTCTAACAACTTGTTTCTCTGCTGGGTTTTCTTTTTTTCTTTCTTTTTTAGCTCACCTGGCCGAAAGGCCAAGTGAGCTTTCTCATCACTTGGCGTCCGTCGTCGTCCTGCGTTAACTTTTACAAAAATCTTCTCCTCTGAAACACTGGGCCAAATTTAACCAAACTTGGCCACAATCATCATTGGGGTATCTTGTTTAAAAAATGTGTCCGGTGACCCGGCCAACCAACCAAGATGGCGGCCATGGCTAAAAATAGAACATAGGGGTAAAATGCAGTTTTTGGCTTATAACTCAAAAACCAAAGCATTTAGAGCAAATCTTACAGGGGGTAAAATTGTTCATCAGGTCAAGATCTATCTTCCCTGAAATTTTCAGATGAATCGGACATTCCGTTGTTGGGTTGCTGCCCCTGAAATGGTAATTTTAAGGAAATTTTGCTGTTTTTGGTTATTATCTTCAATATTATTATAGATAGAGATAAACTGTAACAGCAATAATGTTCAGCAAAGTAAGATCTACAAATTAGTCAACATGACCAAAATGGTCAGTTGACCATTTTAGGAGTTATTGCCCTTTATAGTCAATATTTAACCATTTTTCGTAAATCTTAGTAATCTTTTAGAAAAATCTTCTCCTCTGAAACTACTGGGCCAAATTTAACCAAACTTGGCCATAATCATCGGGTATCTTGTTAAAAAAATGTGTCTGAAGCCCCGCCCAACCAACCAAGATGGCCGCCATGGCTAAAAATAGAACATAGGGGTAAAATGCAGTTTTTGGCTTATAACTCAAAAACCAAAGCATTTAGAGCAAATCTTACATGGGGGTAAAATTGTTCATCAGGTCAAGATCTATCTTCCCTGAAATTTTCAGATGAATCGGACATTCCGTTGTTGGGTTGCTGCCCCTGAAATGGTAATTTTAAGGAAATTTTGCTGTTTTTGGTTATTATCTTCAATATTATTATAGATAGAGATAAACTGTAAACAGCAATAATGTTCAGCAAAGTAAGATCTACAAATTAGTCAACATGACCAAAATGGTCAGTTGACCATTTTAGGAGTTATTGCCCTTTATAGTCAATTTTTAACCATTTTTCGTAAATCTTAGTAATCTTTTAGAAAAATCTTCTCCTCTGAAACTACTAGGCCAAATTTAACCAAACTAAGCCATAATCATCATTGGTGTATCTAGTTAAAAAAAGATGGCCACCATGGCTAAAAATAGAACATGGGGTAAAATGCAGTTTTTGGCTTATAACTCAAAAATCAAAGCATTAAGAGCAAATCTGACAGGAAGTAAAATTGTTGATCAGGTCACGATCTATCTGCCCTGGAATTTTCAGATGAATCGGATAATCAGTTGTTAGGTTGCTGCCCCTGAATTGGTAATTTTGAGGAAATTTTGCTGTTTTTTTGTTATTATCTTGAATATTATTATAGATAGAGATAAACTGTAAACAGCAATAATGTACAGCAAAGTAAGAACTAAAAATAAGTCAGTATGACCAAAATAGTCAATTGACCCCCTAAGGAGTTATTGCCCTTCATAGTCAATTTTTAACAATTTTCTTTAAATTTGAAGATTTTCAATAACATTTTCCACAGAAAGTACTGTTATAGATAGAGATAATTGTAAGCAGCAAGAATGTTTAGTAAAGTAAGATCTGCAAACACATCACCATCACCAAAACACAATTTTGTCATGAATCCATCCGTGTCCATTGTTTAATATTCACATAGACCAAGGTGAGCGACACAGGCTCTTTAGAGCCTCTAGTTTATTTTAGCTATAAAGATAACTTCATGACATTAATCTTCAGTCAAATAAACTTAAACATAGAATAATTGCTTACACAGAGCAAGCTTTAAGAATAGATTGGGTAGATTTCTATTGGTCCATTTGCTCTGCTAAATTTACATATCTGAATACAGGTTCTTAATAGTATTCCATTATCATACTTAGCTTGAAAAACAATTGAAAATTACGAAAAACTATTAGTGTCAAAGGGGGATCCTAGTATGTAACATTTAAATATATTTTGTAATAATTTTCTTTCATTTTGCTATAAAGATATAATTTCTAGTCAATAATCTTCAAATTATTTTTTCAACTGATAAAACAGTTGACCACTTTAATTGTTCTTAATGAGATAAGAATTAAAAGGATAATCTGGTCAATGACCAGACATTAATCCGTTATTTATCCAAATATTTAAAGTTAATAAATGAATATTAATTATAAATAAGTCTAAATAGACGTAAAATAATGAATTTGATTTCGAGAATTTGAAAACATTACAATTTAGTCAGAAAATATTAGAATGCATTCTAATAACACCTGTTTATCTTAGTAATGGTAATTTTATTTATGAATACTAGTAAAAATCCCAACGAGAATAAAAGAAAAACACATCATATATATAAAAGTATTTTTTATAATTAATAACCCCCTCCCCCTAAATAAAACCTTTCAAATTTTATTTTACCCTGTAGAAAGGGTTTCTTTCAATGTTTTTTCTTGCGATATCCGAATGACAAAAGAGAAGTCATTTTTTTTTTTTAGAAAACTACCATTCAAATTTCGAAAAGAAAATCGACAATATATGAAAATAAAAAAATATTGAATAAACGATACCACACATTATGATAAAACCCTACAATAAACCTGTGTCTATTCTGAATTGTAAAACCAGAGACATATAATATTATATGTCTCTGGTAAAACCCTACAATAAACTCGTGTCTATTCATGTAATATGTTTGTTATGTCAACTGGACAGCTGTTTTTCTCCTCGGTAAATTGTTAATAAAGTTCTACCCAGTATTAAACAACAGCTGTAGAAATAGTACACAAATTAAAACATATAACTTTCAGACTTCACTATTTTTAACATTTTATTAAGAAAATTTTAGCTGGATAATATATTGCAGTAACAAAAATTCCATCATGGGTGTGCAAGTGAGTTTCAATTTAAATGTATAAAGCTTTCAAAGATATTTTTTTTTTTTTTTTTTTTTTTTGCATCAGTACCAGAGTTTCTTATTTCCTTTTAAGATATAAAATACACTTAAATAATTATGAAATGAATTACAAAAATGGAAACAGAATTAGAATATTTGTTTTTAGTTTAGAATGAATTGGAAAAACCTACAAAATTTGATTTTATGCACTAATTAAGTCCGAGACTTTCTGCAATGACTGATTAATGTCCATTGGCAAATATTACATAAATATATTTATGACTGTTGTTGCTTAACATAAAGGGGCAAATTCAGGGCGATAAATGTAACATGCAAATATAATATGAATAATATATAGTCTTCCAGTACGATCTCGGGTCACAGCGTAACTTAATAACAATATTATATATGTGTGTGTATATATATATATTTGCGAATTTAAAAAATTTAATATATATATGCACATTTCCGAAATTTATTTATTTCATTGGTATTGGAAACCAAATGTTTTAAACACATAAGTTTAAGGGGGGGGGGGGTTACTGTCATAAATAAGTTATTCCAGAAAGGAAGTACAAAATTGTTAGCCCTATTGAAATTAAGCAGAAACCTATTAACATAGATTACATAAATATTGTTTTTGAAAAAAGAAGTTGTTTTTAGAATTAAACAAAAATGTGTGCTGGTAAAACATGTGCCCTGCTACAAAAGACGAAAGGCCAGTTCCTAAGTTTTCTGTTTCAAACTATCGTTATAAAACTGAAACCAAGGCAGGAAAAACGATCTGGCTATGGGATTTTGATACATTATAGGGACTTGCCCCAACGTCATCATATAAGGGATATGGATTCAAAAAAATTAAATCATTTTTATGTACCGTAGGCTGTGCTTATTTTTGGAAAAACACGGTAATGAATAGAGAATACAATACGCGAGCGTGCTTGCATTATTTTATTTTTTTCATCACTATTGAAGTCTTAAAATGGAAGAAAATCTTTTTAAACCGAATGTGTCATTCTGTTCATTGTCCTCCGAGACAATCGGTCGCGTGTACAAGAAATTGTTTACTTAAAGAATAAATTATTATGACTTTTCTCTCAAGAATGTAGTGTTATTTAGGAATTAGGACCAATAATCAGGAGTATTATATTCTAATAAATTTGTAATTTGTTTAACGAATTAAAAAATTACATCAACGTTTTTAAATGTATTTCAAGTATTGGCAAATTGTCAACATAGCACTTTTCATCAATTAAATTAACTTATTTATATGATAAAATCCTTATAGTGAAAATCAAATACAGCTGATCAGAATCATAGAAATGTTCAAAGATACGAGCAATATATTTTTAAAAAGAACATAATTTAATGATACTGCATGTCCATTTTGGTTTTGATACACAAAATTAGCAGAATGTGCTTTTGAAACATTATTTTTTAGCCATGGCGTTGTCAGTTTATTTTCAATCTATGAGTTTGACTGTCCCTCTGGTATCTTTCGCCACTCTTTTTTTAAATGAGTACAGCCTTTTCAGTCTTTTTGTACTATGTAATTAGTTCACTATTTTTGGTCTTTTCCCGTGACATTTATATATTTTTTTTAATTACTTGTGGTATTTTGGTTGTGCGCTTTTCACTATGATAGTATTTCGGTGTTGTTTTTTACCATATACTATTGGTTCGGTGTTGTTGTTTTTTTTGCTTCATGCTATTATATTGGTGATTTGTGTATATATATGATGTTTGGTGGCAATTGTTACTATTTCCTAGAATATTCAAAACTTTGCCACCTTGAATTACTAAATTGCTGGTAAAAAAAAACTTCAAATTGTTTATATATATGAGAAATCGACGAAGTTCTGTTGCAGAGAGCTCGACATAGGGATAGTGATCGATATAAATCTTTCTTTTATTCATTTAACATTTTTCTATGAGATTTTAACGAAGGTATCGCACTACAAGAAAACATCCCATCAGAGACATCTTATTTCTATGATCCCATCCTATTAACTTGACCACCCCTATACAGTTTTTCACACGGACCGTTATCGACAACAATTTGGCGCGCATCTTTTTTTTTTCAAATTGAAGAAATACGCTATAAATACTTGAGATTAAGAAAATTAAAACTTTAAACAAACACCTCTCTGCCCCATCAACCAATAAAAACTTTGTACTGTCAATGTTTAATCGAGAAAAAGAAACTTTTAGATTATATGTGAGAAATTAATTTCCATAATCCTCCCCAATAAAAGTTAAGTAGTTCACAGTAAATTAAGAAAATTAGGTAATCCCTTGACACGTACATGACATTAATCGTCAGCTTAATACGCGTAGAGAAAGTTTGCCGTTGGTTATACTTTTCCAAAGAAGTTGTCTTATCATTAAACTTCTGTCTGAAATACACAAGTTTTGCATGTTTTGTAAGTACACGAAAAGAAATAAGGATAAAAGAGGTATACTCCAAAGTATACGAGGAACGAATCAGTTTGCTTTAATATATGATGTCATATTTTTGTATGTTTAAAAAAACTCTGGATATTCAATTTAAATAAAAAAAGAAAATTCTCTTACAATATTGACTTGAATTTCCAATTTTGTTTCATTGAATATTGAATATTGACAGAATTTGTGTATGGACGATTGAAAATTCCGTTTTACACCAAATTTAAAAAAACAAGATTAAAGGTTTATTTACTGGTTTAAAATATACCCTTTAGCACGTAAAAATTATCTGTTAGTTGCTCAACATGTTTAATAGAACTGTCAAATAAGAAGATAAGAAATAGAAACTCATTTAAGCTTAACATTATAACGAATGTCGAAATGGTAAACAAAATCAGTGGCGGATCCAGAAGGGGGTGCCGGGGGTTGAAACCTTCTTTTTTTTTTGGGGGGGGGGGTCGATCAATTCATTTGAATGGGGACATATATTTGGTACCACACTCTTATATCCTGGGTTTGCCCCCATTTAAAAATTGCTGAATCCGCCCTGCATATGCCTTGATATCGGATATGAAACTATCAGTGGTATTTTTAGACGTAGTATAAAGCTTTGTCGGAATATTTCAAGAGGGGGAACAACAACTTGTCTGCTTATTAATGTAGACCTCAGTTGTTACGGCAGCAGTCCTTTTGCGCCAATTACTGTTTTTCAGGGATATCATTTGCGCCAAATTTTGTTTTCCAAATGTATCAATTGCGCCAATATTCGGAACTTATTTGCGCCAATTTAACTGTACCCAAATATCATAAATATTAATGATTAATATATATTTATTCTTATTTTTGGTATAAAAAGTATCATATGTTCGGAGATATTTCACCATGAAGATGAGCATCTGGAGAGAAATGACTTAAAATTCATCAGACAGTCAATGTACAGAGAGAGAATAAAACTTATTGCGTTGCTGAATATTTAATAAAGATATATCAATAGAGAAGAAAAATGAAGCTTTTGCTGATAATTTGTTTTAGCCATATATGTTGATGACACAGTGCTTCGTTCCCACCATGCGTATGGGCTTTGTTATAATTAGATTATTATGAACTGTACCTGTTTGATTCATATCAACCTTCAATGTTTGTTTTTTGGACAATAAAGTGAAGTTACAAGCTACTACATACATTAAATATGGAAGTACCCATGCAGCATTAGTAAGAAGAAGATGTTTCAGAAATGGAAACATTTGCCGTGTAAACTGCCGGTTCCAAGTCCGAATAAAGGAGTAGGGAAGTAATTTTTCTTCTAATTGGCGCAATCGTATGTTTTATTTTGGGCGCAAATGATACCATGTAATTTTGAAACATGTGGCGCAAACGTAGCATTGGAGAAAAAAGTTGTGGCGCAAAAGGACGCATTTTTGGCGCAAACGAATCTCTCCCGTTGTTACGATACCTGGAAACTTTATAATTTCACTACGGAACCTTTTTAAAACGTCTCTTTGTGAAGAATGGCCAGTTCCTTTTGACTCTCAAGAATGCGATCAAATGCTACAAATATATTTGTTTCTAAAAAAATAGACCTTCATACTTATTTTTTTGTATTTCAACAATTACTAAAGTAATAAACAAATTAACCGTGATAAAAGTCAACCGTGGTTTATAACGGAAAATGATAAATAGGAAAATAAAATAAATAGATTTTTGATAGCGATTTTATTTCAAATGTTCAAAAGCAGAGTTTACACCAAATCTTTAATCAATTTTCGTATTTTTTTAAATAATGTTTAAGATTTGACACACGGTTCAAGTTTGTTTTGACCAAACATTTTTTTTAAATACAGAGACACTTCTCATATTGGCATGCCTTTGAACACACGACTGAAATTAACTCGGCACTCGGAAACTGAACAGCTAAACTCGTGATATTTTTCAAGTACCTATACAGTCAATCAAGTTTCCTTAAAATCAATTCAGATGAAAAACAAAGCCATTTTATATAATCGGTCAGATATCTTCAAGTACTTCTATATTGCTGGTTTTATTTACTTAATATAATTACTGTAGTCTGAATAAATAAACAAAGAGGATTAAAAGTCATTTAGAGTTATTTCTAATTGTAAGATTGTCATCATGTAATATTTCTTAATATCTGAGTTTTATCTTTTGTCTGTTTTAGAAGAAGAAATTTTCATGCAGATTTTTTTTCAGATATAATTGACTATTGATACTTTTAGAAAGAGCAATTTCAGATCATTTTAATGCCATGAATGTAACTGTTCAATAATGGAAGTACAATACCATAACGAGGGCAGATCCCGGATTTACAGACAGGTGGGGGATAACCATCAAAATACTAGAAACATTTTTGATGTGTGCTATGTGAAATAATAATATTTTCCTAATTTTAGTATGCGCCTCTTTTTATCCAGTCATGTCAATGCTACAAGTTATACAGTGAAAAAAATTAATTATGACAACTTCTTGGACGATGTCATGATTTATAACAGTTTTTACAGAAATTCATCGTTGATGAATTTAAAAGTTGAGGTTCCAACTCTCTCCCTCCTCAAGTAATCCTGCTGTGGATTTCATCTTTCTATTTAGGTCATTGGTAGGTCATGTTCCCCAAAAGTATATATACAACATCGAATTCTATAATATATTTGATTTGGCCCCTCAATGCATAGAGTAAGTACTTTCCAAGCTCCTTAGTGTTTTCGACAGATAGTTAATGTACTAATTTATAAGTTTTTTACTAGTAATGATATCGTCCGTTTACAAAATGAAAGAACTCGATAATTTAGAAAATAATTTGTTTTAATTCGAAGAACACGACTAACTATAAAATCTGCTTGTAGTGTGTTTGACTATTTTTGGATGGGTAATTTAACTTTATTCTATAAGGTGTCATAGTTTGCTTGCGAATAAAATTTATTTATTATTGCACACATTTTATTACTTATAAAATATAAACGATGTAGTTATAATAATAATAATAATAATAATAATAATAATAATAATAATAATAATAATAATAATAATAATAATAATAATAATAATAATAATAATAATAATAATAATAATAATAATAATAATAATAATAATAATAATATAATAGGGTTATTGCATGAATATTCATTGGGGAATATTGTCCCGAGTAGAATTTTATATTGCACGAGCTTGCGAGTGCAATATATGTTCTACGAGGGACAATATTCCCCAATATTCATGCAATAACCCTTTTATTGTATAGCAATATAATATTTGAAAGTGAAAATTGGTTTAAACTAAGATTTTGTCGTTGATGACGTCATGAATTTTAAAGATTTATTGCACTAGTGCAATAATGGGATTTATTGCACGCTAACTTTTGGTTACTTTCTGTGGGAAATATTATATTGCTATACAATAATAATAATAATAATAATAATAATAATAATAATAATAATAATAATAATAATAATAATAATAATAATAATAATAATAATAATAATAATAATAATAATAATATTTAAAGAGAGTAACTCATTTGGATTAAACCAATTTTCAATAAGGCTCTCTATAAGTTACTCGTTGATGGGCTATTTTTTGTAGTACATATAGTAGTTTCTTTTGTAGATGTTCGAATATCCTTATCTCTTATCAATTTCAGTTATCATTTAAACGTCTAATGTATGATTTCATAAACATTTATAACCCAAAATTATTTCCCTGTTATATTTATGTAGAAAAGTACATTTCAATTTCATAATTTCAATATAATAATACATTTAACAAATTATCGGTATGCCTTTATTCTAGTTCAAATAATTTTCGGAATGCTTATAAATAAATCACAAGCACGGACTCGCGGATTCGAGGACTTATCAAATTAGATTAAAACACCTAAAACAAAACGAAATGAAAAATCTTTATGAAAACATACAAATTTCTGATTTTTCGGTCTTTTTAACATCAAACGGACCGC
Organism: Mytilus edulis; assembly: GCA_019925275.1. Classification (NCBI taxonomy): domain Eukaryota; kingdom Metazoa; phylum Mollusca; class Bivalvia; order Mytilida; family Mytilidae; genus Mytilus; species Mytilus edulis. The sequence continues at coordinate 54,736,763 of CM034357.1, read as the reverse complement.
AATTAAATAAATCACAATTTTTCTAAATATTATTCAAATAAATTGACAGATTAAGATTTATATGTCTACTTCTTTGTTTTCATTTTAGTCCTTTAATAAATTAATCTGCTATGAATTTTTACTTGTTCCGACCGCGCCATTTTCGGAGAAGTATTTATTTTATTAAAATTCAATTTTATAACTTGTATAAATATGTTGTTGTGAATTAAAATAATATTGATTGTATGCATAATTTTAAGAAAGAGTGTCAAAAATTAAATACGACAACAATTTATAAAACTTATGATTCACCCTGTTTACACATTTCTTGACTTTTGAAATTATGAGAAAATATTTGAGGTCAGTTGGTAAACAAAAATTCTATTCGAATACTTGGTACAAAGTACAAAAGGCCGCACAGAATCAAATGTTGCTTGCCAATGGAACTGCTACACTTCGATATTAGTAATGTTACGTCAAATATTTTGTATTTGGCAATTCATAATTTTATTATGGTAATTCATAATTTTACTATGGCAATTCATAATGTTGCTATAGCGAATATATAATTTTACTATATATGGCAATTCATCATTTTACTATGGCAATTCATCATTTTAGTTTTGCAATTCATAATTTTACTATGGCAAATCATGATTTTATTTTGGCAATTCGTAATTTTACTATAACAACCAAAAGACAAACTGCTCAACAATACAAATTGAATAGTTGTATTTACAAACAACGAAACCAATCTTTTCTGCCTTTGGTTCGCGTACAATGACGGACATTTCAATTTAAATCGTGTAAATAATTTGTCAATAATTTGCCTAACAAAATCGAAATATTTCAACAACAAAAATCTGGCAGTTCACCGTTTAATCGTCTATATAACATGACTAAAAAGATTTCTAAACACTTTTATATATTCCATATTTCTATCTTGGATGACAACATAGGTTTTTTTAAGTGAAATACTTAAAATTGTCCGGCAAATGTATCAAAAGTATAGTTTTCTGCTATTGTTTGTATACATGCATACGTTTCAACGCTTCCTAAGCACGAAAAGAAATGAAAGCAAATGTTCTAGTGCCATCTTTACTCATACGCCTTGACACCAACTTTATACATGTAATGCCGATACTTTTATATCTTTTTTTTTATATACATTTCGAAAGTACTGATTATATGAAGTTTCAGCTTTACTGATTTAAGTGACACATTTTCCAATATATGGCAGTTTTATTATGCTACAAAAATATAAATAAAAAGGATATTTGGGGTAACCAAAACCGACCGTGCAAGGGCTGTATAGCCAGTCAAGGTCGTTAAAATCTTCCATGTGTTTGTTGTAACCGAACCCTGGTAGCGTATTATATTGGCATCGAGTGCTGGAGGTCGTGGGTTTGAACCGGAGACGGGTCAAACCAAAAATTTTAAACATCGATATTTTCTGCTCATCCATTACACATGCATGCGACTGGGCGGCGTTAAGTCAGAATAATGTACTTTTGTGGGGTAACATGTTTTCTTTAGAGGACTTTTGCCCTATGAACTAGTCAACTCAACGACAAAAATAACCAAATAGAAAAGAGGGGGAAGTCTACATCTCATTTATGTGCTCTTTAATTCTAAGGCCAGTTTTCCCTACGTATTTTCTTTTTTCTCCTTTGTCACTATTCTTTATATTTTAACACCCAATTATAACTACATTCTTCATCTTTGATATTGCCTATTTCCTTTATTCTTCAGTTTTGATCTCTGTTTTCCCCCATCTCTTTCTATTCTGTAAACCCTATGTAGGCCCTCATCTAGGATTCAAATTCAAGTTAGATACACAATCAGCAGTTCATTTTTCTATTTCCTAAAAATTTCAAACATTTTACTGCTTTGGAAAAAAACACAAAACAATTTGTAATGCAATTAAAGTACTACATAGTTAGAATGAAAGAGAGAGAGAAAAATAGAAAATGTTTCCAGGAACCCTTTTTCATTTTTAATAATTTAATGTAAACTTTTATACATATAAAATGTGAATATTCGTTTTGGATATAAATATTTGTTGCACTTTTCAGTCTTAATTTCCCCCTATCTTTATAACTTTCCAATTTATCATTTTTGCAGAAGGAAATTAGGTAAACAAAAACGTTAGATTTATATGGTTGTATATTCAAGCAAAATAAAGAAATTAAAGTTTTTATTTGCTACCGCATTGGTCTAATTTGGATTTTGTATTATTTTGTTAAGCGATTAGAACTGGATAATCTCCCTTGACACATTTTGTGTTACGAGACACGCGCCGAAGGATTTTCTCATAATTTACATATTGGTATTTATAAAAAGAGATAAAGTTGTGCTAAAAGCTTTTCCAATGCATTCATATTAAATTGTCGTATCAAGGTAAGTAATTTTGCATTTGAAAATATTTAGACGCCGAAAAGTGATCATGTGAAACATAATACATACTAGTATGTGATTTTTAATGAATATTTATTAAAAAAAATAACTATTTTACTTGTAATTTGTACATTGCTATCATTAAAGTCCAAACGTTATAGAGAATAAGTTTGATATCTCATTAAGTCTAAATATATTTTTAAGAAAAAATAATAAAACTTAGATATAAGTTATTGTTCATGATATATAATTGCTTTAAAAAAAAATAGAAATGATGTCAGAACCTAACTGAAACTACTATATATATATATAATTATTCAGACCTCTGAATAATGAAATTAAGATAATTTGAATACATATAAAAGTGGATCCGATGGAACAACTTCTTTCTAACGTTATTATTTTTATTATCATGCTTGTCAAAAATGCCAAAAACATTGAAATATATACTACGCCATATACAAATGTAAAATAATGAAAAGATATCGACTCAACTATGCAAAGAAAGCAACAAAAAATAAAATCTACTCGAAATTGCATGAAAGAGACTAGCCAAAAAATGAAACAGATACACATACGACTTAGTTTTAATTTTCGTTTTTAAATCTTCATTCTTAAGGTGCACATTTAACTTTTATTTTTATAATTTGAAATTATTCGTCTATTTTCTAATATATTGGAACTTTCGAAACTGTTACGGGTTCGACCTGCTAGTCAATTGCGTTTTGTTAAAATATACCTTTTCACTTTTTTTTATCTTTTGAAAAATGTTGTTTGTGCTGATGTATATACCCCTCTACCAAGAAATTTGTTTTGCATTCATACGTATAAAAATTGCGGTTTTTATCCAACGCAATTATAGGTTTGAGCGTTGTTTTCAATTTATACTTATTTATATTTTTTCGTTTGGGCCCGTATTATATTTGCCTTCGGGTTTATATTATCCGTTCATTCTTTTGCGACTCTTCAAAATTCAAGAGTCTATCCAAAATTGAGGTAAATTATATGGCCTTCCAAATTCTCTTTCGATTCCTAACATCACTGAAGGACATTAGTTGTCGAAGTCTGGATATGGTGTACCAATTTTTGCACCTCATGTTTTCGGTATCCCATCTTTCCCGCAAATTTTATTGTTTTCAATTGATTGTATTAAATTAATAAATAAGATCCATTTTGTTACATCTGGTGCATGATCCGTTTATTTGGCAATCGCCAATGGCCATCAGCAGTGTTTTGGAACATCCGTTGTTCAACCTGCTAGTCAAATGCGTTTTGTCATACTACACTTTTCACTTTCTTGATCTTTTGGAAAATGATATCTGTGCTGTATTTAGACCCCTCTACCAAGAAATTTGTTTAACATGCACACGATATCAATTGTCGTTTTAATAGATTTAAAAAGAAAGTTGTTATCATTTTAGACTTACTTATTTATATATGTGTATGTATACTGATGAAGCAAATATTATTTTATATATATGAAGATCACATAACATCTTTCGAACACTTTGTTTTTTAAAACATGGTTTGAATATTCTTAAATCAAAAACACCACTGATCGCGTACATCATAACTGGAATATTGAAAAAAAAAATGCATTACTGTGCAAGTGGAATAGTTCTCTGGTTTGAATTTATAAAATACAAGTTTGGTATATATACGTACTGATCTTACATATATGACCAACTTGCTTCTGCTGGGGGATCGCGACTGTTGCCCCTCTCGATATTTCGTATGACTTCAGACTTGCGCATAACACTTCACTGCCGGACTCGAATCATATTAGAAGATCGCACAATATCCTTTTAAAAAAGTCATACATAAAAACATTTCAATGTTGAGTGTGATTTTAAAAAAAAAACCATTCGTGTTCTCATCTAAACAAAATCGAAAGCTAAAATCAAATAAGGATCGGTGTATGGGCCTATATAAACTCATACACTATTCACCGATAATTTAGAAGAGACCAATTAAGGTTCCTTGCATTCGTATCAATCTCAACGACAGACATAATCTTAAAACGTAAGTGACAAAAAGGCACTAGTTGAACCAAGTCAATATAAAGAATACAAATATACTAAAAAAAAATGCTGAAAGTCACATTTTACAAGTTATCTCCCTTTTAATTTTTTGTTTTATCTTTGTTACAGGGTAGGTCATGCAACTACAAGAAAGCTACATGTGTAGAGATCTTATACCAGTTAAAATATCCTCTCCGACGTGTAAGGACCTGGGGATACCAAAAAACACCGAGGAAGTGGGCGTTCCCTTGTTTACATCCCGTATTATAAAGAACCCATCGCTCCATATCGATGGCATCCGATACGAAGCAACCTTGAAAGGTTATCCGACAAAGATTGACCCTTACAGTCCAATGTGTATGATACCACTTCCGGTGCCGTTCGGAAGAGAGCACATGGAACCAACTTTCGTTCGGAGAAGAAACGAACGAGAGAGAGACAGAGTCAAATGTGTTAATGAAGGGTATGCTGTGTTAAAAGAACATTTACCAATCGAACGTAAGAACAAACGTGTGAGTAAAGTTGAGATTTTAAGATTTGCCATAGATTACATTTCTCATTTAAAAGACCTTTTGGAAGATTCAGACGATTCGGAAAATGACAGTACTGGAAAGACCGATAAAAGTGAGATTGCGTCTGAAGATATTGTTAACGGAAATGAGGACAAGGACAAAGTTTCACCAGCAAAACGAAAATGTGTGAGAAGTGCCTAATTTAAACATATTGTGTTTATCTGTTCTTCTCTCATGCATCATCGTCGTCATCATCATCGTCGTCATCGTCATAACCATGATCATCAGTTATGTGATTTTTTATAGTGCTAAATATACATTCTAGTCATATTTAAAATGAAGTACGGTGTAGCTTGTACACTTTACACTTCCGATGTGCTTTTGTCTTGGAACATTTCTCTTGATAGATAGTTTCGATTCCTGTAAATATCGATATGTACAGTAAATATATAAAATTTCAGAAAGTGCACAATTTACGCAAAATGTATATAAAATGTGTGTTGGTGTGCAGTGTTGTTAATGTTTATTGTTAATTTTTAATAAAATATGTATAAAAATCATTGATTATATATATCATCATTGCTTATAAAAATAAGATGTGGTATGATTGCCAACGCCGGAGACAATTCTCCACCAGACCAGAGAGCCAATTATAAAAAAATGGCTATATACAGATGGCAACTAATAATATAAGTTTACAAATACTGCTAATTTTTTGTTATCAAATTCCAAAGTATTCAAGTCGCCACCTAAATTTGAGAGATGTGGTATTATTGCCAATGCATCACTTATCCATCATGCGTTGACACCCGGTATATCAAAATTGTGAATCGATTGAGAAAGACAAGAAACTCGAGGAATGACAACATTTTCGATTATTTATTGGCACATGATGTCAAAAAACAGATTACAAATTCATTAAAAAAATAATAATCGAGAGGACCGACCGTGCTAGGGCTTTATAGCCAGTCAAAGTCGTTAACAACTTCCATCATCATAATCGAGAGGTCTCCCCACAGTCTTACAGCATCCATTTATTATGTCAACTGAAGCCTCAATGACGTTTATCCCACATCCCTTTTTATTCAGATATAAAAGTTATTCCCATAGAAATGTATATCCTACTTTTTACAGATGTTAGAGTGTCCGTTCTAAATATTGAGATAACTTCCTATGAAGCTCGTAAAGAGAAACAACGTTCGGGATACATGTTGTGTCATATTCTAAAAGTCTTACAAGTTTGCTTGTTTTGTTTTCTTTTTTTTTGTAAACTCTTCTTTTATCTCAAAAAAGCATTGCGATACATAGTTTTATAAATAACTTATTATATAAGTATAAGTATTTATTTTTTTCAATCTAACAGTATTACTAGTACAAGTTTTATCAAACTATTTGAGGCGAAGAAAATAAAAAAAGTTTGTTTTCCACATTTTTTTTCCGTCAGTTTTCGTCGTTTAAAGTGATATCTTTCGGACAATGTGGCTAAAATCATATCTAAATTGGTAAAAACAATATGTGATTTACTACCATTGTTGTTGTTTCCCACAAATCTGATAGAAATAACGAGAGGTGGTACGAGCACCACTGAGACAACTCTCCATCCAAGTCACAATTTGTAAAAAATAACAATTAAAGGTCAAAGTACGGCTATCAATAAGGAGCCTTGGCTCACACCCAACAGCAAGCTATAAAAGGACCTAGAATGCCTAGTGTGAAACAGTTCAAACAGAAAAAAACAACGGTCTAATCTATATAAAAAACGAGGAACGAATAGCACTTATGAACCACATCAACAAACGACAACCACCGAATAGCAGGTACCTGACTATGGATAGGTGCAAACAAATGCATCGGATTTAAACAAAATAGGCACCAACCTGAAACATTAGTGTTACATTACAACATGGAAAGACACACTATAAAATATCAATTGAAATGGCTTAACTCAATCAAAAGACATATTGACAAAAGCAAGTGAACAAACACTGATCGAATAAATCTGATCTATCACTGACACAATATTAATACATATTAGTACCTCATGATATCAGAATTCCTGGTAGATTCTTAAAATTCAGGAGTATTGTTTTTGCTTATTTCAAGATATTTTACTTTTAAATTAGGTGAATTAAACAGCTTATCAAATGTATGTTTCCGTATGCATTATTATAGAAACGTAACCAACCTATTTCAGTGCACAAGCTAGAATCTGAATTGTTATTGAAATCTAATACCAGAATATAATAAAGATTTGAGAGCATTAAAACCAACAAGAGCTATCTCTGAAAAAAGGATATTCGACACCTTCAGATGGGAGCATAATTCTAAAATTATTACTTTTATATATCTTTTAGAACATATTCAAATGCCGTAAGTCTGACAATTCTGAAAATTGAGATTTTGAAATGTGTGGTAACGTAGTCCTTAACTCAATAATTTACCAGTAATACATAGATTGGCTTCATTGAAATGCAACACGTCACTTTTGACATAAGCATATAGAAAACGAGCTGGGATTTGTTAACACCGTAAGATGGTGCCAAAAGAACATGACAAATGAAAATTAACAATATGGAACGAAAAATCATTCCTTTTGTCGCATATTTTTTTGTGTAGAGTTCCCCGTTTTGAACTGAAATATCTTAATCTAGGAAAAAACAACTATTTCTGTTTATATTTGATTAATTTTAAGTATGATCCTCTGGTTAATTTTCGGCAGTATATTTAGAGAATTTTGGATTATTTAAGGAAAAATTACATCAAGATAACGGTAACTGTTGACGTATTTATCAACAAGAATGTGTCCCCAGTACACGGATGCCACATCCGCACTATCATTTTCTATGTTCAGTGGACCGTGAAAATTGGAGAAAATCTCTACTTTGGCATTAAAATTAGAAAGATCATATCATAGGGAACATGTGTATTAAGTTTCAAGTTGATTGGACTTCAACTTCATCAAAAACTACCTCGACCAAAAACTTTGACCTGAAGCGGGACAGACAGACAGACGGACGGACGCACAGATCAGAAAAAATAATGCCCATAAATGGGCCATAATGGAATTGAATTTAAACGGATCTTTACTAAGTCTGGTCAAAAACTGTGATTCAAAACAGTACACGAATAATTCTGCTATCAAAAGAGGAGCAATTTGTTCCCATTGGAATAAATATAACATATTGGAAAACTTTATTTTCAAAACGTAAAATAATGTAGTCAAGGAGGACATCTTCAGCCTTTATTATCTCACCACACGCCCAGAAAGCATATATAGTATACCGGTATTTTACTTATTTGTTACTAAAGAAGGCTTATATGAGTTTCAGCAGATAGATTGACAACCAGATTTTTCAAATGACCATATAATTGAGTAAGGAAACTTTTGTTTGATAAGATTGCGTGGAAGTGTCAAAACAAATGGATGTAAGCAATTATAGTTAACCGCGAGGCCTTCAATAATGGGGAAAACTCATACTGTATAGTCGGTTATAAAAGACCCCGAGTATGAAAAATATGAAAAAAATCAATTAAGAAAACTAACTTGTCTAATTTGTGACAAAGCAATTAACGATAAAACAACCATGACTGTAATGGACCAACGACAATTGCAACCACTGAACTTCAGGCTTCTGACTTGGGACAGGCACATAAAGAATATGGTGGGGTTAAACAAGTTTTTTTTTGACAGTGGTGGAACAATATAACATAAGAACAAATAAAAATCAGTTTTTAAGAAGGCTAAACTCATCAGATCGAAACAAAGCAAAACAAGACACAGACCTGACATGGCTGGGTATTTATCCTTCCCATAACAACAAAAAGGTCAACAAGTCACGCAGATCTGAGAGTACTCCTAGTTCAAAGCCAATAACAACTACTGAAAAATTCGTACACTAGTATCTACGACTATGGTATATATATAGTTTGACACTTTTTAAAGTATTGTAATTCGTATCCATAAATATTCATATACCGATTATCAATTTGTTTATCCAATTTACACAAGCATGTACGGTGTCAAAATTGTATCAATGTAGGCTGAAATTTTCCAAGAAAAGTGTCAACGGAAGATATTTTTATTGACAGGGGCGCTATCCATAACCAGAGTTCACGGTAATTGTGTATTGAGTATTCTACTTTGGGAACTCTCAACTTTAAAGATAATTTTGATTTAAAGATTTTTTTTTGTGTTTAAAAATTAAAGCAGTGCTCTGGAATGTGCTGCTGAAATAGGGAAATAATCTCGCTTTATCACAAATCTGACATTTTACTAACATTTGTAGAAATAAATCTCCCTAGTTAACTGATTGTTGTTACATGTGTATTCTGCAAATTCGGACGACTGGGTTAAAAACCCAAGAAATTTGAACTAGCACAAGAAATTTGGTTAAATTCCAACCTTTCAAAACACCCATCTAAAAGTTAATACAAGCTTTTTCAGTTAACATACAGGAAATGTGACACACTCCCCATACGGGCATCGTAATTAACATCCCATTTTTTTTCATATTTGAGGTACTGATATGTTGATATACTTATATAAGTTGTGAAATAATAATTATACTTTTACATATTAAATTTTTTCGTACTTTGGCTTTGTATATTGAGTATGCGGCTATATCGGCGGTTGGTCTGTTAATCGGGTTGGTTATACGTCTGTTAAGAGTAAAACGCTTAATTTAATGTTAAACTCTATTAAATATACAGATTTTTGGCATGTTATAAGAACCAAATCAAAAAAAGAAAAGTGTCTGACAAAATGATATCTATCATAGAACATTTTGCACTTGTAAAAACATTTCTTAGTCTGCGCAGTTTTCAGTAAAACTAAAAGGCGTCGCGCAAGTATGTAGTATTTATGCTTATACGCATAGCATTTTTTTTAATAAAAGGCGAAACAAACAAATTTAGATATCATTTAAAGGACAAAAAATAGTACTGTGGTTCTAAAAAATAAATTGACATTAGTAAATATTTCATAATTGTAACATAACGTGAATAATACCACGTTTTAATGAAAATTATGGGAATAAAGTCTGTTAATGGGTTGGACAATTGAAATTGTATCAGTTAAGAGTTATTTAGCCACGACAATAATTTTGCCTCCTTTATATTTTCCCCTTGAAAAATTTAAGAGTGAGATGTTCCTGAGTAAACAAAAATGACAATACGGTGCCACAGTATCCTAGAAAGAGCATTTTTATTTTGACTTTCTTTGCATTTTATTGAAGGGTGTGTCACTTCAATAAAGCGTGATATGGATTGGCCTCTGGAATATGCATGAATTTTTTATTGACGTTTTCAATCAGCCTTAATTTTTGTGTCTGTTCGAAGTAGCACGTTCTCAATTCCGACTGAAAGTGTCTTTCTAATACAACACAGGGTACATATAACGTGTTCTCGTTCACATATGAACATGATATTTGTCACTGGACGTTGAACCCTAATTCGTCAGCATCATCCTATTGGTTATTTTCTTCTATTACTTAATCATATGTTGTTTACAAATCACTATAAAGAAGTAAACGGAATGGAGCGAATGCAGCTACATTTGGTTATTTTAAGTGTCAATTCATTTTATTCCGTTTAGTTCCTTTCTAAATAAGGGTAGAGGAGAACTACAGTTGTCTATGGTGGCCGGTGAAGCCCATTTCGCGTTTTCGCGATTTCGCCTTATACATTCTATAGGGCGAAAACGCGAAATCGCGAAAAGGCGAAATCGCGAAGTCGAAATCGAGAAATCGGTTTCGCGTTTTCGCGTTTTGGACTTCGCAATTAGCGATTTCGCCATATAGAATATATAAGGCGAAAACGCTAAAGCGCTAAAACGCAAAATGGCATTAACCTGCCACCAAAGTTGTCTGCATGTAAACTTCTAAAATTTGTCACCAATATAAGTACATCGCAATCCGTTACTGTTTCAACAGCCATCGGTGTTTCATGTGTGTATTCTTAAACAAGTATTATTTTTCTCTCGTTTTTAGCAATGTATCACTCTCTACTGTCCTTATATATTATTCTATATTCTGCGTTTCCATCCAGATTCTCGTGTATACCATGAGGGTCCGGATTGAGGGTATTGTTTATTTCTGTATTCTTTAAATTGTTATGTCATTTTGTTCTACATTTTATTTATCTTACTCATTATTCTTTCTTTATTTTTCATATTTTGTCATCCCAATATATTTTACTTACTCATGTTTAGTTACATTACGACGTTTATCTCTGATTTATATACTGGTTACCAATGAAGTTGACAAATTTGTGTCATTCATGACAATTAAACAGAATCAACATGATATATGCGATCATTCTTGGATGAAATTAATATTACTTTAATATTACACTTTTTGAAACCATTTTTGTCAATTTTCAAGTTCATGTGTTGTTTCCGTATATGTTATGTTTCATTGCTCATGTGTCGTTTTCGTATATTTTAGCCGCTCGTTTTGAGCCTACTCATTTGATCCGATAACACCCCATATAGCAATAAAATTATACTTTTATTGCCATTCATAACTCTTAACAGACCAATTAACAGACCGGGTTTTATACATCCGACCCATTAACAGACCAGGTTTTAAATAAAGATTGATTTATGTCACCAAAATACAGATTTTCGTGTAGATTTTTTACACAATGATATCAATATGGTTAACAAACATAATGCCTTTGTTTTTTCGATGTTCAAAATATTGAATGCAAGTAAATTTAACCAATGTGTCATTTTGTGTACATTTTATGTGTGTAAAATGTGTATAAATTTATTGATGAGTAACCCGCCTTTTCATTTTATAGATCGTACATCGAAGCTAGAAAAATAATAATTACACCACTGAATTCAGTACATTGAATTGTTTTGTTTGACATGAATACTTTTTATGATGAAAATATATTAAGAAAGTTATACAATGAAACATGCTGAACTTTCAATGATTTTCTCGATAACACCTGATTAACAGACTTTAGCCAACCCGATTAACAGACCAACCGCCGATATAGCCGCATACTCAATATAGATTAACCGACCAATCTCTCGGTTAGCCGAGTGTCGGCCGTGAATATCTATCCTTTTTAAATAAATAAAGAATTAAATTAATATATTGTACAATTGTAAGAAAGATAACTCTATAGGTAATAGATTCATAAGACTGCAGGAGTTATCTAACGTTTAATATAACTTAAAGACGTGAGATTAACATAAGTAAATAAATAGAAATACACACCAGATAGCGGTAATGAAATTGATTATGTTGCTAATTAACCGAAACAAGACATGAATTGACGACAGTGAGAGAATGAAAAGGAAAAAAGAGAAATCGAGAATATTCCAATGCTTAAATTTGCAAAATTCGTGACAGAACAGTAGGTCGACCTACGTGTTTTTGTATTAAATTTTTTATGCGTTCATACCCATAACCATTGAAAATGAAGTATAAGCCTTTAGGAAAAAACAAATTCTCAGCGTTAACAATTAAAAAAAAACCAGTATCTTATATTGTTTTTGTTTTAATTATATCATATGATTATGATTTTTTCGTTTGTTTGTATAATCGAAAGATGATTGTATCTTTGTCATTTCTCATTTGTAAATGTTTTACGTAGTTTACGCAGTATTCAAACGGAATTATTAATTAGTATATTCCGAAGATATCTGAATTTCCATAAATTCATTCGAAGGTTGAGACATGTTCTGCAGTCGTAAAGGAGCTCGTCTTTTGTTGTAAGAAAGCTTTTAAAAGTTGCCGTTTGTTTTAAAAATAACTTAATTTCGTAGAATGTGATGACTGATTTTTATACTCTTTAAACAACATTACGACATATATTTATCAAACTGTTTTCATATCTAATAAATTGTCTTTCTTGAAATAAGATTTTTTAAGAATGTTTTTAAACCCTTGAAGCCATCAGATATTTTTTTAATAATGTTGATATAAAAATAGGAAGTATGATTGCCATCGAGAGAACTCTCCCACCAGACACCAAATATCATAAAAGTTTCACCGTATACGGCTTTCAACAATGAGTAAAACCCATACGCATAGTAAACTATAAAAGGCCCCGATTTTACTTACGTAAAACAATTCAAATGAGAAATGACAAAGATACAATCATCTCTCGATTATACAAAAAAAAAATCATAATTATATTCTTTAATTAAAACAAAAACAATATAAGTTATCTGCAATTAGGATGAGGTGTCAGTGTGAACCAATGATGGTTGTGGTAGTACGAACCAATGCTGTTTGTGACAGTGAGAACCAATGCTGTTTGTGGCAGAACGAACCGATGCTGTCTGTGGCAGTGCGAACCAATGATGTTTGTGGCAGTACGAACCAATGTTGTTTGTGACAGTGAGAACCAATGATGTTTGTGGCAGTGCGAACCAAACAACATTGTGACAGTGCGAACCAATTATGTTTGTGGCAGTACGAAAATGTTGTTTGTGACAGTGCGAACCAATGTTGTTTGTGGCAGTACGAACCAATGTTGTTTGTGACAGTGCGAACCAATGATGTTTGTGGCAGTGCGAACCAATGATGTTTGTGGCAGTACGAACCAATGATGTTTGTGGCGGTGCGAACCAATGCTGTTTGCGGCAGTGTGAACCAATGATGTTTGTGGCAGTACGAACCAATGATGTTTGTGACAGTGCGAACCAATGATGTTTGTGTCAGTGTGAACCAATGATGTTTGTGGCAGTGTGAACCAATGATGTTTGTGGCAGTGCGAACTAATGTTTTTTGTGGCGGTGCGAACCAATAATGTTTGTGTCAGTGTGAACCAATGACGTTTGTGGCAGTGTGAACTAATGCTGTTTGTGGCAGTGCGAACCAATGTTGTTTGTGTCAGTTCGAACCAATTATGTTTGTGGCAGTGCGAACCAATGTTGTTTGTGTCAGTGCGAACCAATGTTGTTTGTGGCGCCACACATTTTTTTTTCTTCCTATGTTTGCGTTGTAACGCAAACCTTGCGTTATAACGCAAAGGTTTGCGTTTAACGCAAAAGGTTTGCGTTATAACGCAAAGGTTTGCGTTATATCACAAACCTTTGCGTTTAACGCAAAACTTTGCGATATAACGCAAACCTTTGCGTTATAACGCAAACCTTTTGCGTTTAACGCAAACCTTTGTGATATAACGCAAACCTTTGCGTTATAACGCAAACCTTTTGCGTTAAACGCAAACCTTTGCGTTATAACGCAAACCTTTTGCGTTATACAAACCTTTTGCGTTATAACGCAAACGTTATAACGCAAACCTTTGCGATATAACGTAAACCTTTGCGTTATAACGCAAATATATTGATTTCAATTATTCATTAAGTTTTGTATATATGTCCGTCTGTCATTCATTTCGGATGTGATTTACTAGTAGATAAAAAAAAGAAACATACATACAAGGCCAAATCATTATAATAAATATGCATAGGAATAATGGAATACTTGAAGTGCAATTATACATAAATTAAGACTGATTTGTGCATCAGAAAAGTATATAATTTAACAAGAAAATAGATATAGTTTAGTATATAGTCATATTTAAATTGAAAGATCAAAAATAATGTCATACAATTGTGAAACCTCCAAGTCAAATAGACAAAATGATCTTTCTGCTTTAAAATGAATTATTAATAAGGAAACATTTTTTTTCTCAGAATATGATCAAGATTCTTTGATAGAAAGTCATTGAATTTTCATTTCAATATAATGAAGTATTTTTAAGATTTTTAAAAATTGAATAGAGAGAACATAATTTTATTAATAAAACATCTTCATTTGTGGCGGTGCGAACCAATGATGTTTGTGTCAGTGTGAACCAATGACGTTTGTGGCAGTGTGAACTAATGCTGTTTGTGGCAGTGCGAACCAATGTTGTTTGTGTCAGTTCGAACCAATTATGTTTGTGGCAGTGCGAACCAATGTTGTTTGTGTCAGTGCGAACCAATGTTGTTTGTGGCGGTGCGAACCAACGATGTTTGTGGCAGTGTGAACCAATGATGTTTGTGGCAGTGAGAACCAATGATGTCTGTGGCAGTGCGAACCAAAACGGCAAAAGGGAGACAAACATTTTAGTAAATTGGTTGCTTGGGTATAGTAGACACCAGTGAACGGTGCTAAAGATTCATAGTACTTCCCCGTGTCTTAAGATACACATAACTTGAACATTGAAACTGGAAGGTTTTTTAAATATAAACAGAAACGCTAGAATATGTACAGTTATTCGTATGAAGTATATTGAACCTTATTTTTGAAGAAATCCATCCGTATTTAAACTTATACAATTGGTGTCTGTTCGTAATATAAAAAAAGCTTAATAATTTTGTGAAGTATTTATGTATTGTCGAAAAAAATAGTAATCTTTGAATGTGTATATTACGGAAGCGTATTAGCGCCACACATTTTTTTTTTCTTCCTATGTTTGCATTGTAACGCAAACCTTGCATTATAACGCAAACCTTTGCGTTATAACGCAAACATTTGCGTTTTAACGCAAACATTTGCGAAATAACGCAAACCTTTGCGTTTAACGCAAAACTTTGCGTTATAACGCAAACCTTTTGTGTTAAACGCAAACCTTTGCGATATAACGCAAACCTTTGCGTTATAACGCAAACCTTTGCGTTATACAAACCTTTTGCGTTATAACGCAAACGTTATAACGCAAACCTTTGCGATATAACGTAAACCTTTGCGTTATAACGCAAATATATTGATTTCAATTATTCATTAAGTTTTAAATATATGTCCGTCTGTCATTCATTTCGGATGTGATTTACTAGTAGATAAAAAAAAGAAACATACATACAAGGCCAAATCATTATAATAAATATGCATAGGAATAATGGAATACTTGAAGTGCAATTATACATAAATTAAGACTGATTTGTGCATCAGAAAAGTATATAATTTAACAAGAAAATAGATATAGTTTAGTATATAGTCATATTTAAATTGAAAGATCAAAAATAATGTCATACAATTGTGAAACCTCCAAGTCAAATAGACAAAATGATCTTTCTGCTTTAAAATGAATTATTAATAAGGAAACATTTTTTTTCTCAGAATATGATCAAGATTCTTTGATAGAAAGTCATTGAATTTTCATTTCAATATAATGAAGTATTTTTAAGATTTTTAAAAATTGAATAGAGAGAACATAATTTTATTAATAAAACATCTTCATTCTATACATTTATTGCCAAAGGGTAGCTTGTTTGAATCTAACCTACTTTACACAGTTCCCAAACGAGAGCTTACTTTGGAAGTATATTTATATTCGGTTATAGCTATATTAGCAGGGTTGATTTTTTTCCTTAATTTACTCAATTTTCTTTGTAATATATATGTTCCAGACCATATGAGTATTTGGACCGTACGCGTACGGTCCGGACCGTATACGTATACTCGTACGGTCCGACCATACGCGTACGGTCGGACCGTATGAGTATACGCGTACGGTCCAGCTGATGTTTTGGGATCATATTCGTTAAATTTAAACAAATATTTATCAAAATCATTCATTATTTTTAGTTATACAAATTGATTTTATTACATGTATATGGATGAAATGATTAAGCGAACAATTGAAATTAAATATGTGTTTATTTTTATATCCGTGATTCCTATTTTGGTACTCAAGGTGACACTGACTTCCACAAAGAACGTCATATTTTTTTTTACAGTAACGTAATTTGTTCATGCACATTGCTTTGCATATTTTTTTTGTAAAGTTCCTTAATATTCTAAAACGATTGTCCTCCCACTCTAAGTTTACTTCCGATAACTTCAATTTTAATTAGCATACTTGGCTTCAATATATGAATTACTGACATGCTAAATACAGGAGATTAACAGATTAAATAAACGTGATTTTTTAAAATAGTTATAAACATTATTTTGTTTTATTTCGATTACTATTGAACTTTTTACATTAATTTGAGATGTAAGCTATGTTGATCTGTTATATACATTTGTATCTGATAAACGTGAACAACTTCTTAATATTAGTCAGACCGTACGCGTACGGTCCGACCGTATGCGTATTTTGAAAATATACGCATACGGTCCAGACCGTACGCGTACGGTCCAAATACTCATACGGTCTGGAACATATATACTAGTAGTAACATGGATATCGTTTTTAGGGGCCTTTATAGTTTGTTGTTCAGTGTGAGCCAATGCTCCGTGTTGAAGACCGTACTTTGGCCTATGATGGTTTACTTTTACAAATAGTGACTTAGATGGAGAGTTTTCTTATTGGCACTCATACCACATCTTCTTATATTATTCTGCTCATTATTAGTCAATGATATGATATAATTATTCAAGCATTTTACTTTGCAATGACTACAAAGGTGATAAATTTTAATCTATACAGCCTCCTCCATTAATAACTACTGTTTCCTTTGAATCTTAAATAAGAAATAAGATAAAACAATTGTTTGCGTTATAACGGTTTGCGTTATAACGCAAAGGTTTGCGTTATATCGCAAAGGTTTGCGTTATATCGCAAAAAGCTGTATTGCTTTTGGAATAAAGAATATATATAACCAGTAAATTAAGCAAGCAGAAATACATAAATAGAGAAATACTGAACTAAATGATGGACATTTGCAGCAATATGTATACAGATGTTTAGAGGAAATGAACCACATTTTAATTCATTATCACTTATTTTTATTAGATCTGAACCTATGTTTATTAAGTCAAACATTAATAATAATAAAAGAGAATGTGCTAATTTGTTAGACCTTGATTTTTAGGATTTCTGTTAAACTGTCATTATTGTAAAAACATAAATAGATAAATACTGAACTACATGATGGACACATTCAGCAATATATGAAGATTAACGAACGTGACGACATTTCCACTTCTATTGTATTTTTTCATAAAATGTCAATGAAATTGATTTTTTGTAGGGTCTTTCTTATAGATTGTGCATTTATTTGTTAATATAATATACCCGTGCTTGTAATGAAGTCTTAGATTTCAATAAAGTTATAATACAAAATGGAAATGAGAAATGTGTCAAAGAGACAACAACCCGACCAAAGAGCAGAAAACAACCGAAGGTCACCAAATACAGCTAGAAAATCCCGCACTCTGAGGCGTGCTTCAGCGTGCCTCTAAACAAAAATATGTAGACTTTCGTTTTAATTTTTAAATAACAATCTTTATCTGTTGTTATACAGATATCATAGCATAAACAAAGCTTTTACTTAATTATAACACAAATATAGACGATTTTTGTTGAGGTATATTTTCATTTGGAAAAAAATGATAAAAAGATATATAGTTCTCACCAAGTTTTTTTTTTGTGATATCATTATTATGTTAAAAGCTAACATTTTTAAATTTTTTATTATTATTGAAGACGTGTTTATTATGTTTAATGGTGTAAAGCGAGTCGGTAAACCTATGGGTACCAAATGTGCATCTCTTAACGCCAATGTTTATCTATTCATATAGGCGTATTCGATAGACAAAAGGGAAACTTACAGAAGACTGGAAGCTAGCATTATTTTCTTCATTCGCTTTCTACTATATAGGTGGTTTGTCGTCACCGAATAATTGTGCGACAGCCGATCGCATTTATCACTTTGAATTTGAAATACAAGTTAGAGACAGTAATGTTTGCTTATACTTTAGGTCTTACCTAGAAATCGATGGATTAAGAACTGCAAGACCCACTTCATCATGAAGAAAAAAGAACTCACTGCGTATGTCAACATGAAAATAAATATAAACTAGCCCATTCATATGTACTAATCATATATTTAAGGAATCATTATGACTGCAATATTTTTTCTTTAGACTATAAAGAAATAACATCAAACATGTGGTACACAATGAATGACCCGCGTATTTAGAATAGATAGAAAAAATATTGCATTTATAACTTCAGTCCTTATAATTTTTTAAATTCTTCCATTTTAAGAAGAACGAAAATTTATAATCATTAAAATACGTTGATGATGTCACGGTCACATGGTCACATGACAAAATTATGTCTATAAGCTGATAGACAAAACATTGTCAGCCAATCAGAAGACAGGAATCTGAGGTTCAGTGGTTGTCGTCTGTTTATATGGTTCATAAGTGTTTCTCGTTTCTCGTTTTTTATATAGATTAGACCGTTGGTTTTCCCGTTTGAATGGTTTACACAAGTAATTTTTTGGGGCCCTTTATAGCTTGCTGTTCAGTGTAAGCTAAGGCTCCGTGTTGAAGGCCGTACTTTAACCTATAATGGTTTAATTTTTAAATTGTTATTTGGATGGAGAGTTGTCTCATTGGCACTCACACCACATCTTCCTATATCTAAGGCTCCGAGTTGAAGACCGTACTTTGACCTATAATGGGTTACTTTTATAAATTGTGACTTGGATGGAGAGTTGTCTCATTTGCACTCATACCACATCTTCTTATACCGGATATCTACTTGAAGGCTTCCAGCTTTTCAATGGTATTTGTGTGCATGCGCGTAGCTGTACGTTTACGTCAAAACGCCCGGCGTACACTTGAATTTGGTAAAAAAAAAATCATCTAAATAAAAATTAAAGAATTGGTTAACAGTACATCAACCTTCTAAGTCTTTCTTCAATGGCTTGTAATTGCGAATAAAAGTGACGAAAATTAGTATCATATTTTTCTGTCAAATTCTAAATCGACCGTGAATTCTATACTCACTTTCCCGTCTTTTTTAAAGCAATTAATTATGAGCTAAGATTCGATATGTGGTTTGCCTTTTTGGTCGAGCCATTGACATTTATGTCGCGAAAGGGAGACATTTTGATACTAAATTTCGTCGGCGGTGCCAAAATTATAACTATTTTCATGTAGGTGCATTATGTAGTTAAAGTTTTAAGATAACAATAACTTTGTCAAACCTTCGTAAACTGTAGCTGGACAAAAACTGTTATTGGTCAAACGAGTATCCAGAGCATAATGACGAAATTATATATGATGAGTTTTCCTGTATTTTATGAATTAAAGGAATTTCTTTTTATTTAATATCCCATATCCGAAAAATTGCAATCCTTTCAATTCACTGCTCCTAATGAAAGTCCCGTATACCACAATTTAATATGCCATATGTTTTGCCTCAAAAATCGCATATATCCCATCAACATAACTAATAAAAAGGGCAAATTAACCTCCCCTATCCCAATATACACTATACCACGGGGGTCGCTGTTGGTTATTTCCTATATTGATATACAAGTCATAACATCGATCTGATTTTTTGGTTTTCGGCAATATATGAATGGGGATGGTTTTTTATAAGCGTTTCTCGTTTCTCGTTTTTATATAAATTAAACCGTTGGTTTTCCAGTTTGAATGGTTTTACACAAGTATTTTTTTTTGGGGTCCTTTATAGCTTGCTGTTCGGTGTGAGCCAATGCTCCATGTTGAAGACCGTACTTCTTTGACCTATAATGGTTTATTTTTTTTTTATAAATTGTGACTTGGAAGGAGAGTTGTCTGATTTGCACTCATACCACATCTTCTTATACCGGGTATCTACTTCCAGCTTTTTCAATGGTATTTTTTTTTATATGTAAAAACGGTAATGGTCAGTTAAACGATGCAAAATAAAAATAAAAAGTAAGGCAATTTACAAGTTAATATCCAGGACAAAATTACTTGCATATCTCGATTTAAACTGACAACAATATGCATCACCTTTTAATATATACATTTTTTTTGTGTACATGTAAATGTTAAAGATATGAAAAATGAAGCAGCTGTCGAGTCAGTTATTGTGGTAAATAGATATTTTAATTTCTTTCAAAGTTTTAATGTTTTGTGCGCGTTCCATTTCAACAGTCTTGAAATTGTTTTACATATGTGTACATGTGTCATTTCTGGGCCTTTTATAGCTGACTTTGCGATATGGGCTTTTCTCATTGTTGAAGGCTGTCCGGTAAACTATAGTTGTTAATTCCTGTGTCACTTGGTCTCTTTTGGAGAGTTGTCTCATTTGCAATCATATAACATCTTCTTTTATTATAATTAATCGCTAATTTATTATAATCCGACACGCTCGTTTTGCCCGAAAATTACTGCCATATCTCGTAGATAGAGTTGCCTCTTCACTCATTCCCATATTTTTGGACATTCCTAGTTCCTGGAGTTTTCTGTATTTTAATACAGTTTTCCATTTCCTGAAGCTTGTTCCCCCTTCCAATTTTATGATACACTAGTATGTAGCTGTTTACATTAGAACTATAATTAATCATATATGCACAAAAAGATAGGTCATAAGACGTTGGAATTTTTTTCGTGATTAATTCATCACCATATTTTCATCATATGCTATCAGAAAGCCGATTGTAGTGTCAATATCAATCAAAAACTACCCAGTTACGATTGTCTTCTCATTTTTTACTACCGGAATAACGATTATCCTTTTTTTGAATTACGATTATCATCCCCAATTTTTCGACGGCAATTTTCTAAGCGCTTAGACAATTATAGGGTACTGTTACGATTCAAATATGACGGTAATAGTATAGAGAAACATTGCAGCTGAGTTATTTTTGACAACAACAGGCTACATTTGAGAAAAGTGTCTGAAAAGATTTTACCTATTTCTGCCGTCGCCATATTGGGATCCTCGTAATTCCAGTTACGATTATCAGTTTAACACCAGTGATCCCAGGGATTTAGTATTTTAACGTCATGGACAGTCAAAGAAGACACGACTTGTGCAATGCCTAAATAAACGTATCGACACGGAGTAGGATAGTTAGGAGTTTCCTTCTTTATAGATAAAAATGAACATGTGTGTGTCTCTATACATCCTGTTTGAAAATAATACAAATTTAGTTATGTTTTAATTTACTGAAGACAAAATCGATATTAGTGCCTATGTAAACTATATTCAAAGATCTAATTACAACAATGGTAAGATAACTGTTACTATTAAGTTTGTTTAAACGAGTCCGACGAGTTTACACAGATCACATAGTGATTTCCGCGCTTTTAGTACAATATTACAGTTAA
Source organism: Mytilus edulis (assembly GCA_019925275.1). Classification (NCBI taxonomy): domain Eukaryota; kingdom Metazoa; phylum Mollusca; class Bivalvia; order Mytilida; family Mytilidae; genus Mytilus; species Mytilus edulis. The sequence continues at coordinate 54,714,839 of CM034357.1, read as the reverse complement.
ATTTAGGATGTGAAATACCATTTTTAATAAGGTTTTTTTACAGATACAGTCAAATTAACTAATCAATGGAAGTATAATTTGAATAACATCGAAAGTTGGGTTCCTGTATAAAAGATTTGAATCGAAGGAGATGTCAACAAAATAGCAACCCAACAACACAAAAACTAAAGGTCATAAAAAATTAAAAAAAACCAGTCTTCAACAATAGACAAATATCAAGGGTCGAATAAGGGTTGGACATATGGTAATTCCTGAACTTTTTTCGTCCGTCCGGTATAACTGATTTATTAATCTGGGTTTTCTATTATACCTTTATTTAAAAACTAAATGAAACAATCGAAATTTGAAAGCTTTTTATTCATGGTTTGAGTCATCAAAAGTGTTACTTATCCACACTAGTTGACCTACACGAAACATCTGTGACACTGTTGACTACGGATATGTATATATGTTATTTTGCCGCGTAAATTTTTGTTTAACTTATTGTTATTGTACTTGTCACACGATACTTCCTTGTCAGCAACAGCACGACGGGTGCAAATAGTTGAGTAGAACTGTTTTACCTTTCCATAGAACCGGATATTTCCCCAATTTCGATAGGTGTTTGTATATTTACATATCCGCAGGTTTTATTGAAATGTGGGGTTTTTTTCTTCTTGTGTTTGTCTTTAGTCTTTATTTGTCGGTTTTTCTGATATTCTTTTATTTATGATCTTAATTGTATCTTAGTATCTAAATTAATTTTGTTTTCTTAAACATGTTAAATGATAAATAAATTCTTTGCTATGTTTGCGTATAAAATGAAATTAAAATAATTTAGTGTTTCTATTCAATTCCTTCTCGTCGGTCACCATATAATAAATGCACGTAGGTTCTATTCTGTAGAAAATGTTGGGTCAAAATTACAAATTCTATTTACGTATTGTGATATCTTATGACGCTTTTAGTTTCATCATACATTAAAGATACTAGGTTATTGAATTTACATCACAAATTTATTCTACTACATGAATTGAACAGAACTAAATCTATTGATATCCCGGAGATCTAAACAGAAGCGGTGACTTATCATATTTTCTTTACGTATCAGGAGGGCAGTGACGTCTACCATCCCGAGATGTGTATTGTATTGTAAATATATATATTTATATATATATATATATTGATTGTTAATTCAAGGTCAGTATACAAGAAGTTCTGACCTATATGTTATTGACCCCTATATATAAAACGTCATTTCGACCCATGTTAGTCAATGTGGTCTTAACCTGATATTGAAAAGGGTCTGTAAATAGTTACTATTGTATATTTTGACATCTGCTATAAATCTTAACCGGACTTTGAACTTCTGAAATGAATTTTATTGATTAAAGTACCCAGGTTTTTAATTCAAGTTAAAAATTCTGATGGAGTTATTATTATTTACACCAATATGTCATTTAATAAAATTGAGAAAGGAAAGGGGAATGTATTTATGGTTCCTGCATTATTATGTTTTTCCAGAAATTCAGTCTGATCAAGGAGGTTGCTCTGATGGAAACCAGTCCGCACTATCGACTTGCGTTTGAACAACTGGATAGTGGGGACTGGATTTAATCAGACTGACATAAATAAAGACTTAATTGCCACAAGACACCCACCTGAATGATTGAAATGTATCATTCCTATCTCTATATAGATATAAATGCAACCAATCGGAATTAAGTCCTCATTATAGTATCTAATACATGTAATTTTCTTAGTAGCGTCGTTAGGTGGAATTGTGCAAGGTATAAATGATTATTATATCTCCTTATATAGAAATAAGAAGATAAGGTATGAGTGCCAATGAGACAATTCTCAATCCTGATTATTATATTTTCTTATATAGAAATAGGAAGATGTGGCATGAGTACCAATGAGACAATTCTCCATCCAAGCCAAAATGTTTAAAAAGTAACAATTATAGGTCAAAGTACGGCCTTTAACACGGAGTCTTGGCTCACACCGAACAGCAAGCTATAAAGAGTCCCATAATCACTTGTGTAAAACAATTCAAAGGTCGAACCGGTTATTAGAAATTGATTTTTCGTTGAGCCAGAGACATGTACAGTATGTTTCTCGTTGAACCATATGCACTTATACTGAACTTGAATCTATTAATAGCAAGAACTGTTTCAACATTTACAAGAATGCGGATGTAACTGAGAAACCCATTTTTCAAATTTAATTCAACGAACCATATATAATGAAAACAATACGTATATGATATGCAAGTTGACGTGGGCAAAATTTATAATTTTTGTTCTTATTTGTAACACATTTTCATAGACTAATGTTCATTTCTTTAAGGTTTCAATTTGAAGTAGTCATGATAAAAGATATGATTTTTCCTTTCCTATTGTTAATTATCCGTTTTTAGATGGTGACGTTCCGTTGTTACCATCTTATTGTGTTTATATATCAACTTGTTCAATTCGCTCGTGTATGTAAAATAAGTTCAACGTATTATTAGATTTTTGCATGGCATTTTTCATATCGCATGTATTATCAGCCCTAGGTTCAATATCAGCCCTAGAGCCGCATAGCATCCTTAATGTGTTCATGAGACATTAGTAACATCCTTCAGGTGTTCATAAGACATAAGTAGCATTCTTCAGGTGTTCATGAGAAACACGTAGCATCCTTAAGGTGTTCATGAGACACAAGAAGCATCCTTCAGGTGTTCATGAAACACAAGTAGACGCCTTCATATGTTAATGAGACACACGTAGCATCCTTCATGTGTTCATAAGACATACGTAGTATCTATTTTGTGTTCATGAGACACACGTTGCATCATCCATCCGGGTGTTCATGAGACACACATAGCATCCTTCGGGTGTTCATGAGACACAAGTAGCATTCTTCAGGTGTTCAGAAGACACAGGTACATGTAGCATCATTCATGTTGTCATGAGACGCACGTAGCATCATTCATGTGTTCATGAGACACAAGAATCATCCTTTAGGTATTCATGAGACACACGTAGCATCCTTCATGTGTGCATGAGACACAGGTAGCATCTTTTAGGTGTTAATGAGACCCACGTAGCGTCCTCCGGGTGTTCATGAGACATTAGTAACATCCTTCGTGTGTTCATGAGACACAAGCAACATCCTGTGGGTGTTCTTGAGACACAGATAACATAGTTTCAGGTGTTCATGAGACACAAATAGCATCCTTCGGGTGTTCATGAGACACAGGTTGCATCCTTCAGGTATTCATGAGACACATGTAGCATCATTCGTGTGTTCATGGCCTTTGTAAGTCTTGTATGATTTTTAATTTTAGTTCATTTATATACCGGGTACTAGTATTTCGGAGTTTAGTATGACGTCCATTTTCACTGAACTAGTACACATATTTGTTTCGGGGCATGCTGAAGCTCGTCTCCGGGTGCGGGATTTTCTCGCTGTGTTGAAGACCCATTGGTGGCCTTCTCCATTTCCATTCTCAATCTAAGTCATGATACTCATCCACCCCGTTCCCCAACCCCAAAAACAAATAACAAAAACATCCTCTTCCATACGCTTTCATCGAAACAATAATCTGATATAATTGTCTGGTTTTTTTTTAATGTTGATAAATCAGTACTCATTCTCCATTGTACGGGATTTTGTTGAGGATATCGTTCGTTTGGCTGTTCAAGATGTATACATACGTAGACAGGTCCGATGGTTCATGTAGAGCGAGTACCACGCTATATGCAATCCTTGAAAGAAGGGTCTGTATAGGTGGACTGTCACAAGGCTTAAAATTTTAAGGAGTTTCGTTAAGGGCCCTTGAATCTGAAAATCAACAAGAATGTGTCCATAGTACACGGATACCCCACCAGCACTATCATTTTGTATGTTCAGCGGACCATAAAATTTGAATTTAAACATATGTACTAAGTGTCAAGTTGATTGCATAGACTTCAAATTTATCAACAACTACCTTGACCAAAAACTTAAATCTAAAGCGGGACAGACAGACGAACGGAAGAACGGACGATAGAAAAAACGGACGAACGGACGCACATACCGAAAAAACATAATGCCCCACTTAATGCCCCTAAGTGGGGCATAAAAAGTATAAGAATCTAACAAGAAGCATTCTTCGTGTGTTCATAAGACACAAGTAGCATCCAATGGGTGTTCATGAGACATAAGTAGCATCCTTCCTTCAGGTGTTCATGAGACATAACTAACATCCTTCAGGTGTTCACGAGACACAAGTAGCATCATTCAGGTGATCATGAGACATAAGTAGCATCCTTCAGGTGTTCATGATAAATAAGTAACATCCTTCATATGTTCATGAGACACAAGTAGCATCTTTCAGGTGATCATGTGACACAAGTTGAATCTTTCAGGTGTTCATGAGACACAAGTAGCATCCTTCAGGTGTTCATGAGACACAAGTTACATCCTTCAGGTGTTCATGATAAATAAATAACATCCTTCGGGTGGTCATGAGAAACAAGTAGTATCCTTCAGGTGTTCATGAGACATAAGTTGAATCTTTCAGGTGTTCATGAAACACAAGTAGCATCGTTAAGGTGTTCATGAGACACAAGTAACATCCTTCAGGTGTTCATGATAAATAAATAACATCATTGAGGTGGTCATGAGACACAAGTAGCATCCTCCAGGTGTTCATGAGACACAGGTTGCATCCGTGAGTTGTTCTGGAGACACAAGTAGCATCCTTGAGGTGGTCATGAGACACAAGTAGCATCCTCCAGGTGTTCATGAGACACAGGTTGCATCCGTGAGTTGTTCTGGAGACACAAGTATCATCCTTCATGTGTTCATGAGACACAAGTTGCATCCTCCTGGTGTTCATTATACACAAGTAGCATGCTTCCGGTGTTCATGAGACACAAGTTGCATCCTTTATGTGTTCATGAGATACAAGTTGCATCCTTCATGTGTTCATGAGACACAAGTTGCATCCTCCTGGTGTTCATTATACACAAGTAGCATCCTTCCGGTGTTCATGAGACACAAGTTGCATCCTTCCGGTGTTTATGAGACACAAGTAGCATTATTCAGGTGTTCATGAGATACAAGTTGCATCCTTCATGTGTTCATGAGACACAAGTAGCATCATTCATGTGTTCATGAGACACAAGTAGCATTATTCAGGTGTTCATGAGACACAAGTAGCATCTGTAAGGTGTTCATGAGACATAAGACTTACAGATATCAACAGTTATACTATTAAAACAATTCTTAAATATTTGCCTTTTAGCTTCAAACTATTAGAATATAGTGCAAAACTGCAAAAAGATCAAATAAGCCTTATTTTGAGATCTTCGTCGCTAGCAAATATTTTACTCAAAAAGATATTTTGCTACAAAATGTGTTAAAACCAAAACCTATCAATGTATGTGAAATATCCTAGTATGCTAATTCTTTGTTCATATCTATGTTTGTCAAAACAGTTTAGTCTATGTGTGAAATTGCCATATTTGGTTAAATAAGTAACATTGGACATATCAAGACATCATAGAGATATTGATACCAAACGTGACCTTTCTGCTCTAAAGTATCCAGATTATAACAGGTCTATCATACCTCCTCATTACTGACCCTTTCAAACATACCCCAGTGTTCGGCGACAGTTGATGATCTAAGAGCGTCCATACTTACACTTTTGTAGATGAAGCGGGCGTCTGACGTATTAAGGGCATACGATACAGTTTTGATCCTGTATTTACAAGTTCGTGAAAATTTGCATATAGGCTATTTTTACCTGATTAAATCAAATATGTAATAAAAAATATACCTTCATGTGCTACTTTTTGAGTAAAATGAGGTCGAAATTTTGTATATTTGCTCAAAATTCAGATTTGAAGCCGTAATTTCTTTTTCGAAAGAAAGACATAACTTTTTTGTTATAAAAGATAAACACAAATTGTTTTTTGTTAAATAATCGGTAATTTCTGTATTTTATAAGTATCCTAAAAAATTATGCATTTTTTATTCAGAAATAACTCATATTTATCAAATGTTCATGAATTGAGGAAAATACGTCATTTTTTGCTGCATGTTTATCAAAATTTAAAAAAAATCCTCTATTTACAGTTTTATCAAATTTGGGTCACATAATCTCCCTGCAAAATGAAACAAATTGCTGTTTTGAAAAATAGGGGTCCATGAACTCGTTTTCTAATTAAATCAGTTTGAATGATAAAAAACAGTCGAAAAATGCATCTTTTCCCGATATGTCACAGTTTGACGTCGCGAAAATGACATTTTACGTTAGCAACGTCATTACCTCCCCTGTAACTGTATCGTATGCCCTTAAATTTGTATCCTTGTCTCTTATGACGGCGTGCACAAAGTTGACGGCAACTGTAAAATGCGCCTTTTAAATAGTTATATACAACCGTGTTTAAAATATTTTTGAATAAGAATAGGAATAAGAATTTTTTATGATAAAATGATGAATGCATGCCATTAAAATCCACATTACTAGTAAGGTAAATTAAAATTTAATCTATAAAGCATGAAACGGGCATATAGAAAACGGCAAAAATACGGTGTAACTTGTAACATTAAATAAGCATAAATTAGAGTTTTTGACCTAAAACTTATACAAATTCAACATATTTTCCTGCATTTTCGTATAATAGAATTGTTCGGATTCGGACTCGGACATCACACGAAATTCATCGCAAAAAAAATCAAAAACGATCATGGTAGATAAGTTTGGAATGGTCTTCGTTATGTGTAAGAAGTAGTAATTTGGAAGGACTAATAATCGAAATGGAAGAATCGACAAGAAAAATATGTTATTACAATCTTTTTATTTTCAAAATAACTTGGTATTCCAAATGTGCATAACCAGAGGTTTAAAATAATCTGCAAAATATGAATGATTCGATAGTCCAGACTGAACACCTGAATTTTTTTTAATGTCCAGCTAGTATGTTACAATCTTAAAAAATGACGTTTTAACGCTATTTTTTGAAAAGGGTCCACGACATAATCACTAATCATTTCCATTTCACTGCTCTTAGCATATATCTATTTATATTTCCAGAATGTGCATTTGCTGCACTTTTTTGTTCGAAGAAAAAAGAAATATGTTGAAGGTAAATATTTAAAGTTATGTGATAAATTAAGTGTCCAGTGTTTTTGTTACGCGCTTGTTTTCTGAAGGAAAATGCCGACGTCGTAAATGGTTTTAGTAATTTGAAGACGTTACGTTTGTGGACTCAGCTTTGTGCACGCCGTCTATATGATTTTTTATAACTGCACCTCTCAAAACTTTCCCCTTTGTATTAAATGTTAATTTGTTCTCGTTTTTAATTGGGACTAACATATAATAGTCCCAGTTTTCAAATATGCATGAAATATTTGACACTGGACTTAAACCAATCAACATTCTGACAATTTTTCATTATAGGTTTTGTTATTAATGTGTCTGGTTTTAGTATTTTGGGGTTTTCCCGACATATTATTATTAAAATATCTATGTCATAATAATACATTTAAGGAATTTAAATAGTTTTTACGCTACTTATCGCATTAGTACTCTCAAGTCGCTGAGGAAATTATTAGATCACAACAGAATGTCATGTGAAAAAAATATAGTATTCATATCGGTCAATCCTAGTACAATAAGGGTAAGTAAATAATATTGTCCTCATCTGTTTGATGTATATATCCTTATCGAAAGTAAACAATTCCATGGCCAATTGTACTTTGTTGTGATCTATTTTTAGATGTTCAAGTGACAAAAATGACAATTTTATATCTTATTTTGAACATAATTTCTAAATTTATCTTATTCTTTTAAATCTTCATTGATTGATCTATATACTCGAGCTTGAATATCACACCGAGGTCACAGATTGCAATCTATTTCACAAGATACAATATTAATATTATCAGGTGTGGGATGAATGAAATATGCATTGTCATGATTTCAATATAGATATTTGTTCTAAAGAATTAACATATTCCAGATATTAGATACCAACAAATACCTCCACTGCATATATGAGCGTTATGTTTCTACCAACTGTAATATTTGATCTTTTTTAAAGATTGTCCTTAATGGTAGGATTTCGCCTGGGGAAAGAGCAAAGGGAAAGGGGTATGTATAAAAGGAACGAAAATTACTTTATGTTACCGTCATGCAATTGGCGAACTGTTAAGAGAGGTCTATAGTGTGAAGAGTGAATGGACTTAGAAAATTAATTTTTCATTAAAACTGTGAATACAGAAATGTTTGCGAAATCTTTATTAAATATAGCGAAAATTGCGACAGAAAATTAAGTTTCGCAAAAAAAAAAAAATCAAATTCGCATTGATAATGCATTTTAAATTTGAACGCATTTCTTGTATGCCGCAATTTCATAAAATCGCAATAAGAAAATCTCGCATTGGTGTCCATTATTCAATTTTGAAATTAAGTGCACACAAAAATATCTGAAATTACACTTTCATATAGAACATATATTCTCGATTTTTTTTATTATGGCGTTGCATTGTTCTCTTTTTTTCTGGCCATTTTTCTGCAGTTTTCGCCCATTATTCTCTTTTCTGTCAATCCTATCCAGATCCTAATTTAATTTAATATAATTTAGTCCTTTCAGAAAAAACATGAGAGACTTTTGAGCGTTCCAAATATTGTTATTATAGTTTTTAACGTCGGATGACGTTTATCTGCTTGCATCGAAAAAAAATCAGTTAATATATATATACAGTTTATTAATTGTTTCCACTTTTACTGACCGAGTTGAATTCTGGTAGCTAGTTTAGAACCTAGCTTTTCTGATGTAAGTACTTAAAGTGGACCATTGTACTGACAAGAAACAGTTCACTGCATTATATCAACAAATAAAAGATGCATACAAATTTTTACCCCTTGCAAAGATACTAAATATACTCGACCCAGGAGTAATAATTCTCCAACTAACATTTATCATTCACAAAAAGAAGACGATCTTACAAGACATTTAAATCCTTTAATAATTAAGTTATAGACATTCCTAACATTTACCTTGTCAACGTTTGCATATTGAAATGACTTGACAAAAGTACACTCCGTTATTTATGCGCATAAATTATCTGGGATATTTCCGAATAGAAGAAAATATTCGACCGCTTAAGACTTTTACTAGCTCTAGTGTCTAGTATTACGGTCAATTCGATGGATACAGATTTTACCCGAATAGACCTTTGTTATAGAGATGAAATATCCCACCGCTTAAGACGTTAACCAGTACTAGTGTCTAATATTACAACCACAGAAGTACAATCAGTGTAAGGATATCAGCTTTCGGATGATATTAATAAAATATATTAAGTGTATTATTAAATGAACTTTAGATGAAAAATGAAATTGGACGATTCAGTAGTGTAAAATAGGCATCTATCGTTCATCTTTCCTGGAAACAAGGTCATCTTTCCTGGAAAGAAAGAAGGAAGTGGTGTTCATGTTTTTAAAATGAATTGTTGATTCTGACGAAAAATCTGTTTCAGAAGTGACATAGTATTTTTTTCTATTGATATAAGTAAAAACATCTTGCTTCAGTTTTTATTGAAAATATTTATTTTGTTTTATATAAAAAATGAAAAATGTTGGTGGCAAGAAAAAAGCTAAGCCCCCTCCCACAAAAACGCGAAATGAATGGTCGATGCCTAAATGGTATACTGCAAAGTTTCGAATGAACATACCACATATGATTCGGTCAAGGAAAACTATTCCCCTTTGTATGTTCTATAATAATATTTTAATACAATTACATTAGATGTATGTTTCATTATAATACGTTATTCTGATTGGCTAACTGCACATCACATGTTATTCTTTAGGCAATTGCATTAGACAATAAAATTTATCATTCATGATGACACGAGGTCCCACAATAAAGTGTACAGGTGAATTAAATAAAACTTGATAAAAATTGTGTTTTCATGATCCTAGCTAAAAAATGTAATTATAAGTATTGAATGCTTCTTTTTGTAACTTTATAGGGTTGTAAAAGCGTTGACCGTGCGTACATTTTTAGAATGAAGCGCTTCCGCGCTTCATATAAAATGTACTTCGGTCAACGCTTTTACACCCCAATAAATTTACAAAAAGAAGCATTCAATTCTTAAATAATCTCCTCACCCTTTTTGTCCTTTATTTTACGTGTTCGTGTATATGTCTATTCAATCTTCTTGTTACAACAATTTACATTACCCACTGCTCTGAAATACCAAAGAAGGAAAATATGCTTAATCCAGTGGCGGATCCAGAGGGGTTTGAGCTCCGGGGTTAGAATCCCCTTTTTTGGACGATTAGTGCATTTAAATGGGGACATATGGTTGGATTTACCCCCTTTATCTTGGTTTGGAACACCTCTTTTGAAAATGACTAGATCTGCCCTTTGTAATCCTACTATCTGCTGTAAAAGACCGTATATGTTAACATTTAGATGTTGCTTTGTGTTTGTCTCGATGACGTATGTATACACTCCATCTCCTTTTATTCGCATGAAAAATATCTGCAGCAATGAAAATAAAAGGGGCATACTTTTTATTGGACAACTACGATGCATGAATCTGTATATTTTTCCTTTTAATATATAGGAAGATGTGGTATGAGTAAGGTCTCTTCACTCACATGCATTTGTAATTTGAAATTTGTATAGAGGAGAGGGATGGAAGGTCCTAAGGTACTTTCCAAACATTTAAGTCAAGACTTCTTCCTCAAATTTAAAGTATGTTGCCCCATCACCTTTTCAAGGCTATACAATCACCTGTCATTTTGTGCGGGATAAGACAAATAACTTTGCCATGTCTAATATGTTACTGTTCGGACATCTCTAATTCATAACGAAATCATTACACGTTTACAAGAACGTACAATAGCTGACATGTTCAAAACGTTAACAGCATATATATCCAAGCGGTGTTTTATCTCTTTTGAGACCTGAATACACTTGAATTCATATATACTAGAATATATTAGGGTCCTGATTAGAGTTCATTACTCATTATTCTTTTTTTATCTTTTATAAAACTGAAAATGGAAAGGGGAATATGTCCAAGAAACAACAATCCGACCAAAGAGCAGGCAACAACCAATGGGTCTTCAACGCAGCGAGAAAATCCCGCACCCGGAGGTGGTCCTCAGCTGGCCCCTAAATAGAATTGTGTTCTAGTTCACACTTAACTTAAAACATATAAATGAACAAAAAATAACAAATAACAAAGACCAGAGGCTCCTGACTTGGGATAGGCGCAAAATGCGGCGGTACAATTTTTCTCTATTCTTTATTTATTTTATCATGTATTCCTTATTATTTATAATACATCACTCCATTATTCTCTCTTTTTTATTTTTTGGCTTAAATGTTTCTCTATTATTTATTATTTTGCTCTTTATTCTGAACTGTTAATTCCCATCTAGACTTTTATATATTAAACAAAATGACACAGAAGGAATTTGATCTAAATGACAAACATATTTGTATGCCTTTGAATCAAAATTTATAACTTTATATGAAGCTCATTTTCAAATATTCCATTTTAATTACATCAACAATTAGAACGTGTCATCATTTGCATTGAAATATTATCTAGTCTTTGAAAAGATATAATTATTAAATCTTCTCGGTATAAATTTTCTATTTAATAAATCATATCCCAAAATATGAAACGATAACAAGTTTATTAGAAACAAATTCCCCAAGACAAAATAAGATTTATATACATAATAAAATAAAATCTTTTGCAGAAGCTCTTATACCAAAAAATGATGAAAACATTAAAATTTGATTTATACGGTTATGCTAAATATTTCACAGCTAATAAAAGACGGTAGCATAAAGTGGTCATAATGGATTATAAAAAAATACATTTAATATTGATAATATTTTTTTTATAAATGAAATGTACCTTTAATTGTTTTATGTAGTAATGAAGATGTCATTACCACATATCTCGAAAACAAAAAGTTTGTTAATTAACGATAAAATACATAAAAATCGATGACCATGATGGATCGACAACATCGATTAAGAGTATGTAGATAAGCTACCCCAACAGGCCCGAAATATCGCAAATAACCGATCAATAGACTTTTTTTCAAATTTCCGAGTATCTTTTTTTCGACAGGTTTTCTTTTTTGCGGTTTGACATCCTAGAACTAGGTTGTCGGCTTTATTTCGTGTATTATTGTCTGAATTTTGTTGGACAGAAAATGGATTATCAACCAGTCTTTGACCGGACTAACCCGGTATACTCATTTTGTAAAACACTGCTTCCCTCACATTAGAAAATCAAATGGTTATCCCCTGACATTTAGGATCAGATAAAGTTGTTCCACTTAAAACAGATTAGTCGATTACTTTCAATAAGAAACCGACCATTACAGTAGTTGTCGTATGTTTATGTAGTTCATAAGTGTTTCTCGTTTCTTGTTTTTATATAGATTAGACTGTTAGTTTTCCCGTTTGAATGGTTTTACACTAGTAATTTTTGGGACCCTTTATCTTGCTGTTCGGTGTGAGCCAAGGCTCCGTGTTGAAGGCCGTACCTTGACCTATAATGGTTTACTTTTATAAATTGTTACTTGGATGGAGAGTTGTCTCATAGGCACTCATACCACATCTTCCTCTATCTGTTATCTTAGAACATGAAATATCCTTAACGAACCGACCAATATCTTCAAAGCTGAACTTGTATGTGTGACCCGAGTAAAATCGTAAAATTTGACTAGCATGGGGAGATATGGTCAATGCAAAAGATGAAGTAACCTTTTCGAACCGAGCAATATCTTGTAGGCTGGGTTGCGTTTAATATCGTAGCAGCTACATAGATCTACATAGGGCTACGTAGATTTTTTACCACTGAACGTGTAGCTAGACTAGCTGCTAAATAGATTCATATATCAGCTAGGCTAGCTACACGTTCAGTAGTAAAGAATCTACGTAGCCCTATGTAGCTGCTACGATATTCGAACACAACCCTGTGTGAACCGAGCGATATCGTAAAAGTTGCTCTAGCTTGTGTGAACCGAGCAATATATTGAAAGCTAACAAGCCAGTGCGATCCTAGCAATATCTTAGTCTGTGTGAAGCGAGCAATATCTTAAATCTGAACTAGCCAGTGTAAACTGAACAATATCTTAGAAGCTGAACTAGCATGTGTGAACCGAGCAATATCTTAAATGTAAACCGAACATTATCTTTGAAGCTGAACTAGCATGTGTGAACCGAGCGATATCTTATAAGCTGATTTCTAGAAAGTGTGAACCGAGTATTATTCTAAAAATATAACCAGCCCGTGTTATCCATATCAAAAATATTTAAAAGCAGTCTCTGAAGCTAGTACCAAATCACAAGTGTATTTTATTTTGAAAATAAAAAGTCTTGTTCTATATTTTTTTCAAGGTTATATACAAACAGTAGTTTAATACAATGTTTTACAAACTTTTTGTGTTATGACCGAGATAGAAGGTTACAAGAGCGCAATTATTCGTAATGCATTTTCCATAGGGTACCACTGGTGTTCCGTATTTTTTCTCTCGAAGACTACACAAACTAAGTGAAAACGGGTAGCAGTCATTGTGACTAGAAATGCCAGTGTTACATTACAACCAAAAAAATATATAGGGTCATGCGGCTCAAATTGACTTAAAATGCAGTTGAAAAAGATCGTCTATTTTTTTCGCTTAATGAAAAAGACATATTTTTAATGGCCACGACGTGCAGAAATTGAAGATATTTTCTATACTTCGTAAAATGTGAATATGATTTTCGGCAATTTATACCCACAATTGGATAAGCTTTCGATTAAATGTACTTCCAATCCTGTATCATCCAATCAGAAGCCGTATAGGATTCTATTCTGAGTACCATCAAAAAACAATGTAAACAAATAATTTCGCTCTTGTAACCAGAATACCAATGTGAAAGCCTATATATTGAATTGTGTACCTGTAACTTTGATTGACAGTTCAATGTTGAACTTGAACTTAATCTTACATTGTTATCGGTTTAAATGGAAAAATTCTCATTCATGATTTTTTTAAATCAATCAATGGCAAACCTGGTTGTAGGACATTCAAATAGTTAACGCTTTGGTAGTTCCATTATTTTTTATGAAATAATATGCTTTGTAACGGTTTAAATTAAACACAATACAATTTTATAAACATATATTCTGGCAGGTATGCACTATCGTTTAAATATAGCTCATAGATGAAATGTGTCCATGATATAGTCTTAAACCATTTAATCTCCATTGCATTCGAATGTTGTTTTTATCGTCACCATTAAGGATAATTAAATGTCTATACCATAAACTTATGATTAGGTGAATACTTCTTTTAGTAAATTCTTTTGTGGTGTAACAGCGTTGCACGGAGTACAGTTTGTATGAAACGCAGAATCCTGCTATGACCCTGAAAACACGATTTCTATCAAGTTTTTTTTAAATTTACCTTGGCACTTTATTTGGGAAGCTCATGTCATCATTAATGCAACATTTTATTTTGAAATGAAGGTTAATTTCAGAATAATGCCAGATTTCTGCTAGCCAATCAAAATAACGTTTTATTGTCATATGGTGATTGAAATACTTATGGTATCGGTTAGTCGTCATGAATTATTATGTATGTTCTTACATGTGGTTCTGCAAGAGCATGGAGTAGTCTATGTCAAAACAGTGCCTATTAAAATGTAATAATACTAATAATTTATTCACGGTTAATAGTGTCTTGTGTGTGTTCAAGATATGTTAAAGTATGTGTTTAGGACTTCGGCTATTGTAAAATATGTGTTTATGATATGGTAAAGTATATTTTCATGATATGGTAAAGTATATGTTCATGATATGGTAAAGTATATGTTCATGATATGGTAAAGTATTTGTTCATGATATTAAGTATATGTTTATGATTTGGTACAGTATATGATCATGCTATGGTAAATTATATGTTCATGATATGGTACAGTATATGTTCATGATATGGTAAAGTATATGTTCATGATTTGGTAATGTGTATGTTCATGATTTGGTAAAGTGCATGTTCATTGTATGGTACAGTATATGTTCATGATTTGGTAAAGTGTTTGTTCATGATATTAAGTATATGTTCATGATTTGATAAAGTATATGTTCAGGATATGGTAATATATGTGTTCATGATATCGTATAGTATATGTTCATGATTTGGTACAGTATATGTTCATGATATGGTAAAGTATATGTTCATGATTTGTTACAGTACATGTAAATGTTCATGGTATGGCGAAGTTCATGATATAATACAGTTCATGATATGGTAAAGTATATGTTTATGATTTGTTACAGTACATGTACATGTTCATGGTATGGTAAAGTTCATGCTATGGTAAAGTATATGTTCATGATTTGTTACAGTACATGTACATGTTTATGGTATGGTAAAGTTCATGCTATGGTAAAGTATATGTTAATGGTGTTACAGTACATGAACATGTTCATGTTATGGTAAAGTTCCTGATATGGTAGAGTATATGTTCTTGATTTGGTACAGTATATGTTCATGATTTGGTAAAGTATATGTTCATAATTTGGTAATGTATATGTTCATAATTTGGTAAAGTATATGTTCTTGATTTGGTACAGTATATGTTTATGATATGGTAAAGTATATGTTCATAATGTGGTACAGTATATGTTCATGATATTGTAAAGTATATGTTCATGATTTGGCAATGTATATGTTCATGATTTGGTAAAGTATATGTTTATGATATGGTAAAGTATATTTTCATGATTTGGTAAACTATATGTTCATGCTATGATAAAGTGTATGTTCATGATTTGGTAAAGTATATGTTCATTGTATGGTACAGTATATGTTCATGATTTGGTAATGTATATGTTCCTGATTTGGTAAAGTATCTGTTCATGATATAGTAAAGTATATGTTCAGATTTGGTAAAGTATATGTTCATGATATGATAAAGTATATGTTCATGATATGGTAAAGTATATGTTCATGATTTGGTAAAGTATATGTTCATGATATGGTACAGTATATGTTCATGATTTGGTAAAGTACATGTTAATGATTTGGTACAGTATATGTTCATGATTTGGTACAGTATATGTTCATGATTTGGTACAGTATATATGTTCATGATAAAATAGAATAAATATTTATGATTTGGTACCGTAGATGTTCATGATATTGTAAAGTATATGTTCATGATATGGTTTAGTATATGTTCATGATATGGTACAGTATACGTTCATGATATGTTAAAGTATATGTTCATGATTTGGTAATGTATATGTTCAAGATTTGTTAAAGTATATGTTCAGGATATGGTAATATATGTGTTCATGATATAGTACAATATATGTTCATGATTTCGTACAGTATATGTTCATGATTCATGATAAGGTACAGTATATGTCCATGATTCATGATAAGGTACAGTATATGTTCATGATATGGTAAAGTATATGTTCATGGTTTGTTAAGTTTATGTACATGTTCATGAAATTGTAAAGTTCAGTATAGGGTAAAGTATATGTTCTTAATTTGGTACAGTATATGTTCATGCTATGGTACAGTAAATGTTCATAATTTGGTACAGTATATGTCCATGATATTGTACAGTATATGTCCATGATATTGTAAAGTATATGTTCATGATTTGGTAATGTATATGTTTATGATTTGGTAAAGTATATTTTTATGATTTGGTAAGTTATATGTTCATGCTATGGTAAAGTGTATGTTCATGATTTGGTAAAGTATATGTTCATTGTATGATACAGTATATGTTCATGATTTGGTAAAGTATTTGTTCATGATATTAAGTATATGTTCATGATTTGGTAAAGTATCTGTTCATGATATGGTAAAGTATATGTTCATGATTTGGTAAAGTAAGTTCAGGATATGGTACAGTATATGTTCATGATTTGGTAAAGTATATGTTAATGATTTGGTAAAGTATATGTTCATGATTTGGTACAGTATATGTTCATGATTTGGTAAAGTATATGTTCATGATTTAATAAAATATATATTCATGATTTGGTACCGTAGATGTTCATGATATGGTAAAGTATATGTTCATGGTTTGGTAAAGTACACATGTGTTCAGGATATGGTAAAAATTGCATGCGTTCATTATAATGTATTTGTTCATGATTAGATTAATTATGCATATTTGAATTCAGAATTATTAATGTTCATATGAAAGTGTATGCTTAAGATTAGATTAATAGTGTTTGCCTTCCTAATAATGTTTACATCTATTGTGTGTTTGAGATAGTATACGATAATCTTGTATGCGCTCTGAATAAATGGTGATGTTGTAAATATGTGTTTATGATAACGTTTAGCTATAAGCTTTAAAAATTATGTTTCTCTAATTTTCATGCTATTTTCACATTTCTTGAGTGGTGTTAGAAAAATATTTCTCATCATTAGTGACATATCTGTTCTCAGTAAATGATTGGTCGAAATTTAATTATGACGTTATATTTTTCTTGATTTCTTCTGAATTTGCCATTGTGACGTCCTGAACTGCGACCATGCCTGATGACGCCACATATATAGAACACAACTTTCTATAAATCTTTAAAAAGGAAGGATTAAAATCATAAGAGAAACAGATTCCACTATATATATCGTGTATTTCGATATTTCTCAACTGTCAAGAGTTAAATTGTAATTATCTAAAAAGCTCGGCAAGCCTCGGGCTTTAAATATCAAAATTTAACTGTCCTGAGTGGAGAAATGTCGTAACACATCCATTGCAGTGATGGAATCTATATTTATGATGTAATTACGTGATACTAGACTCACTTTAATATTTGCATGCGTTCAAAATAATGTTTGTGTTCAAGATAAGGTTCATTGTACATGCGTTCGCGATGCATGTGTTTGCTTTCAATGAACACTACCTAGTATCTATCATGGATCAGAGCTAGGATGAAAAATTGTGTCTTTCCTTTTTTTAGTTGTAATCTCTGTTCTTCCTTTTTATTTTTCACTCTATTCGGTCCTTGTTCTGGAACTTATTCATCATCTATTCTTCATTTGAACATCATTTTATATTGTTAACGTTTCATTGCGTACATCGCTTTATGTGCGCCAGTTTTAGGAGTTTTATACAGGACAGTGTAGGAATCCGCGTTACTTTCCCCTCTCTTCTAATGACGTAAACTGCTCAGCGAGTCGTGTGCACAACTGCAAAGAACATTCAGCGGACACGTTGTCCAAAAGAACAATTCGTGGCTAACCACAGCGTGAGTTACCTTTAAAATATTACAAATTATGTCTTTACATTAGCGATGAACTGTTTTAATATATTTCCCTATGTTAGGGAGCTACCATTTGATTTTTATGGGGGGGGGGGGGGGGGGGGGGGGGGGGGGGGGGGAGGGGGCTAGGATGAAATTTGAAAAAAATAGGCAGGACAGGAATTTTGAGTAAAAAAAAAGGCAGGATGAGACACTTGCAAAAACAAAAAGTCAGGATGACAATTTAGGTAAAAAAAAGTCAGGATAAACTAAAAAAAAAAGGCAGGACCGAATAGAGTGAAAAATAAAAAGGCAGGACAGAGATTACAACTAAAAAAAAAGGCAGGACAAATTTTTCATTTTTCACTCCACCCCCCCCCCCCCCCCCCCCCCCCCCCCCCCCCCCCCCCCCCCCCCATAAAAATCAAATGGTAGCTCCCTTATAAAGAAACTATGAACATTTTACCGTTCAAACTGTTCGTATCTGCGATTACACGATTTAATTCAAGACAGAACCCGGCGTGTGCAAGAATATTCATCTATTCATAATTATAAAGAACTTTAACAGCTTTATATATCTACGAACTGTTTATCCGTATTTTTAATGGACTTTAATTATCATTGAACACATTGTAAAATTGTATTTATATTTGTATTTTCAGTTTTTCACCATTTGGATTGGTAGTGAAATAAAAGTCAGCTCCTGATTGTTTTATCTTTACTTAAACCCAGTCGTCTTGGTTACACTCACTGGTCAGGCCAGTACAGTGAAAAAGCTACAACTTGCCTGTTGTTTTTCTTGGATAACGTATGCCACTCCACGACAGTCAACAGACCAACAACGTAGTTTCAACGACAACGTAGCAACGTACATACGTACATACCTTTACACTGACAGTGGACTACCTATCTTGTGTGAACTCGACAGCAACCCAACAACGTTGAGTCAACATGGATCCCAGTCATGTGGAACAACAAGAAGAGATTCAGCCCCAAGAAGGAGATGTCCTTGAACTATTAGAAAATCCGTCTAAAACAACAAATGTAGACGAAAATGCCGAGACTAGGCGAGTGCGTGAACTTACCGAAAAGGGACAGGGAGCCTTTATAGAAAAACGGGACAAGTTCTATCACGACTTAGAGACCCTATGGTCAAACCTAGACTCTCAGTTATTAGAAACGGCCAAGCCTCCCAACGACCTCCAGCAATTGTTAACAGCACAAGATAAAATTGTACAAGCCTGTACTAAGTATCGCAGGCTCACAGACGAGTACTTGACATTTCTGAAAAATACAAAAACATTAGACAGCCTTCAAAACATTGATACGTGCAAATTCTCAACGGATATCCGAATGTCTAAAGTCGAACTGGCAATTGAGACTTTACACGAGCATCGCCTCGCCCTAACACAGGCTAAATCCACTAGAACAAAGACCTCAAAGGGTAAGAAAAGCTCGCACAGCGGTAGCTCTAACGTGTCAGACATGTCAAGCCTGGCACGGAGAAAGCGAACCAAGGCAGAGGCTGCAAAGTCTAAGATAGCATTTGTCGAAAAACATGCCCTTATCCTACAACAGGAAGCAATGTTAGAAGAACAAGCCCTGTTCAGACAAAATGAAATGGAACAGGAAGCAGCACACAAAAAGGCTGAAATGGAACAGGAAGCCAGTCGTAAACAGGCAGAAATGGAGCAAGAAGTCGCTCAACGTAAACATGAGGCCGCACAGAGAACAGTTCAGCTAGAACAGGAGGCTGCTCACAGAAAAGTGCAATTAGAACAAGAGGCCGCTCACAGAAAAACGCAATTAGAACAAGAGGCTATGCGCAGGAAGGCTCAAATGCAACAAGAAGTTGCACGAGTAAACCGGGGAAAAGCCGAGCTGAAAGCCAAATTTAACCTTCTTGAAGCACAGAGAGAAGCTGCAGCCGCTGTTGTAAAGGAAGTAACAGGACCTCAAAAGAAAGAACAAATTCCTGTTAAAATTGAGCTGAGACATGAAGCACCAGCGTTCGTGCCATCTGTGGCACTGAACTTGCCACCACAAACACCTGAGGTCTTGCCTACACGTGCTAAGTCACCAGATGTTAATGTATTCCCAGATCTGGGAACAGTAACTGGAATAGGAAAACAGGGCGTTTCAGCAAAGATCCCTGTCTCACAGCAAAATCAAGGCATTATAGAAGAGATTCCTGACTCACACCTAAGACAAGGAGTTATAATAGAAGAGACCCCTTCTGCACACCTGCAGCAAAACAATCCTACGTTAGAGATAACCAGATTTCTCCTTCGCAAGGACTTGCTGTTCTCCCGGCTAACAAGCTTTAACGACCAGGCAGAATCATTTCATACATGGAAAGCCAGCTTTAAAAATGTCATAGACGAACTACAAGTTTCAGACTCAGAACAGATAGACCTACTTATTAAATGGCTTGGACCATAGTCAGGTATTAACATGCCATGAGTATAAGGGCATCAAATGCCAACAACCCAACAAGAGGTCTACACAGATTATGGGAAAGACTGGACGATCGATATGGTGCTCCAATAATGTTGCAGACGTCTCTCGTCAACAAACTTGACAACTTTCCAACACTGACAAATAAAGACAACTCACTCCTTTACGATTTGTCAGACATTATCTCAGAAATAGAGTATCACAAAGAAAATCCCAAGCTGGGATGTTTGCTAGCTTACTTCGACTCGTCAAAGGGGGTAAATCCTATTGTGGAAAAACTACCATACGGACTCCAAGAAAAGTGGATAACAAGGGCTTCAAGATACAAGTCTAAATATGAAGTTGCCTTTCCACCTTTTACAGAATTCTCTGCCTTCATCAGGGAAATGAGCAAAATTAAGAACGATCCTGGGTTCATCTTTGGTTCAAAGGTAACACCAAATACAAAAGACGCTACGCCAAGGTTCACACCTCAGACGTACTCTAAAGTCAACGTCCATAAGACGGCTGTTGAACAGCAAACTGAAGACAGCAGTCAACAACAAGGTCTGTGTATCCTACACAATACAAAGCATACCTTGAATGAATGCCGAGCATTCCGAACCAAAACTATAGAGAAACGCAAGGAACTGTTGAGGCAAAACAATCTTTGTTACAAATGCTGTGATTCGACTATGCACAGAAGTCGTGATTGCAACGCGAGTATCAGTTGCAATGAATGTGGAAGTAATCAACACACCACCGCATTACACACTAATCGAGTGTACCAAACCAAAGGTGCACCGCCTTCACCGCCTAGATCAGTCGACGGCGGGGAGCAACTTGAGTTAGCTGAAACCAAGCTAACCTCTGTTAGTTCAACTTGCACAGATATCTCCAAAGACGGCAACAGCAGTAAATCTTGTGCCAAGATACTTCCTGTGAATGTCTTTCACAAAGATAATCAGGACAAAGTAATTCGCATGTATGCAATTATTGACGACCAAAGCAACCGGTCTCTCGTGGCTCCTGAATTCTTCAGCCTATTCAACGTACAGGCAGAAACAAAAGATTATTTGTTATCCACATGCTCCGGCAGCAAGGTTACTTCCGGTAAACTAGGAAACGGCTTTGTCGCGAAGTCTGTACAAGACAATACTAGATTCAATCTGCCTGAACTGATTGAATGCGATAACATTCCCAATAATCGGAAGGAAATTGCTACACCTGAGGATATATTGCAATATCAACACTTGCAAGAACTACAAAAACATATCCTCCCGATTGATGGAAAATGCAAAATCCTATTGCTCATTGGAAGAGACCTTATAGAGGCACATCATGTCCTTGATCAACGTCTAGGACCACCAAAGGCTCCATTTGCGCAAAAGTTAAACCTGGGTTGGATTATCGTTGGAGAAATACGCTCCGATAAGCAACATGTTCAACTTGAACTCACTACAAAGGAAACAAATCCAACTTGCAGTGTTGTGAAACCACAGACAAAGAAATTACCTGAGTGTAATAAAACCAATACCCAGTCAAATGAAATTCAAACTGATTCGTCTAAACTTTATCCCCGTTTACATGGGCAACCGATAACGAAATCAGCGACTTCTATCGTCAGATTTATATATATATGTTATATTTGTTATTCTCGTGGGATTTTGTCTATGTGTGTTACATTTTAGTGTTATGTCGTTGTTCTCCTCTTATATTTAATGCGTTTCCCTCGGTTTTAGTTTGTTACCCGATTTTGTTTTTTGTCCATGGATTTATGAGTTTTGAACAGCGGTATACTACTGTTGCCTTTATTTGCAGAAGCCGAAAAGTTCACTTCGGAAACAACGCCACCAAAAGTGAATGCCGACAAAGAAAAGTACATCCGAAAACATTCAATTCCCATGGAAAGCTCCAATTCGTCTTTGGATACGCAAGGACAAGAGGAAAGCAGAATAACCAATTCCAACTTAAGTCACAGAGAAAAGGAACATGGTACCGGATGGTCTACTGTACGCCGTAAACGTCAAGGAAAGCATCCGTCTCGCAAGACGTCCTCGTTAGATCGCATATCCGTGTCGAAAGGAGATTCTTCCATCAGAACTACAGCCATGGAGTTGGATCTTAGATCGCCGCGATCTCGTCGGAAACACCGCCATATCTAGGATAGAAGCTGTGAAATACCCAGCCTCCCGTTGGACTACTTCTAAGTGAATATTTGTACTGTTGTTATATATTTAACATTTTATTTGTTTTCGATAATGGAATTGTGATGTCAGATAGACCTCAGACGGGGAGTGTTCTGTAAATTATTCATTATTTATTCTTCATTTGATCATCATTTTATATTGTTAACGTTTCATTGCGTACATTCGCTTTATGTGCGCCAGTTTTAGGAGTTTTATATAGGACAGTGTAGGAATCCGCGTTACTTTCCCCTCTCTTCTAATGACGTAAACTGCTCAGCGAGTCGTGTGCACAACTGCAAAGAACATTCAGCGGACACGTTGTCCAAAAGAACAATTCGTGGCTAACCACAGCGTGAGTTACCTTTAAAACATTACAAATTATGTCTTTACATTAGCGATGAACTGTTTGAATATATTTCCCTATGTTATAAATTTAAGAAACTATGAACATTTTACCGTTCAAACTGTTCGTATCTGCGATTACACGATTTAATTCAAGACAGAACCCGACGTGTGCAAGAATATTCATCTATTCATAATTATAAAGAACTTTAACAGCTTTATATATCTACGAACTGTTTATCCGTATTTTTAATGGACTTTAATTATCATTGAACACATTGTAAAATTGTATTTATATTTGTATTTTCAGTTTTTCACCATTTGGATTGGTAGTGAAATAAAAGTCAGTTCCTGATTGTTTTATCTTTACTTAAACCCAGTCGTCTTGGTTACACTCACTGGTCAGGCCAGTACAGTCCTGCATTTTTAAATCAGTTTATCCCGACTTTTGTTTACCTAATTAATTTGTCATCCTGCCTTTTTTTTTAAGTCAAGCTGCTCATCCCGCACTTTTTTTTCAAATTTCATCCTAGTAGCCTGGATTTGCAGCCTATGCCTCATTAAGGACGGCGGATCATTCTAGCAATAGAATTCATAGCACGGTTGGCTGAGGTAAAAATAATAAGTGCTTACGTGTAAGGAAACAAATTTTTGTGTACTTTATGTCACTCTTTTCTGTTTTGTATATACATTAAAGATTATTTATTATGTAAAATTACAAAGCGATGTCATTTAAAGTGACAATGTCATTGCGACTGAAATTCTTATCATTCCGTTCGACAAAAAATGTAACAGAAATGTTCAGAACACGTGAAAGTTGTCATAAATCTGCAAATATTTACACAAATCGTGTTTTGATCTATAAAAAAAAGTCTAGCGGTTTTACGTTCTGGTCAACTTATACATGTTTTTCGATATATATTCATTATTTTCACATACAAACAAAAACAAAAAACGAAGACCATGGTCTAGATAGTATGCACATGTTCGTTAAGCTCATATTTCCGCATTCTTGTCATACTTAGAGATCAAATGAACCCCGCCAAATATAGTTAACAATTGAATTAAAATTACAGCGATACAATTTCTTTTTTTTACTTATTATTTTTTTTAATACTAGTATCACATTATTGTATATTATTATGTCAAGGGAGCTCTTTTTCAAAGATAATGGGGAAATAAGGATTAATATCTTTTGCTTTTACATTTATTGCTTCACAAGAAAAATCGTCCTGACCATGCATGAAATATTTCAGTGCCACTGGACGTTTAGCAATCAACAATCAATCAATTATTGATTAAAATAACCGAATGTGTCTTTCTAGCTCCACTTTCTGGTAAAAAAAACCCCCAACATATGCGAATAAGGCTCCGTGAGTGGTAGGGTTTATACTTCTTTTTTTTCTCCTACATTTACAGCTTAACTAAACACAAAACGTTATCTGATTTACGTTAAAAACTAGCAATTCTTTTTTGAAACCTTGCATACATCTTCATTATTTTAATTTTTGTACATGTAATTTTAAAAAGGTGACATGGTTCAAATCTCTCTAGGTTTTATCTCCTGCATAATAAATGGGAGACTGGTTCATTTAATTTCATAATGCATATTTCTGGCATGTCAAAATATGGTAATGTAAGATAATTTCACATCTTTTTTTACAAGACCACCAACATGGCATGTATTGTGTAGTGCATCACTCACAAGATGGATAGATAAAATCTTTTTGATATACATTGTATACTTAGAATTGAACGTGATAAGCTGTAATATTTGAAGTTGATGTCACCCAACTAAGTATCAAAATATTGTTATAGTAGTTCCAAAAGAGAGGCGAGAGATACAAATGGAAAAAAAAAACTGACAATGCCATGTTAGAAAAAACAAACAAAAGACAAACAACAGTACATACATAAAAGACAACATAGAAACTAAAGACTTCTAACAACAAACAAAACTGAACGGCAGCGATCTCAGGTTTTCCGGAAGTATACGCATATACTGTTTCAAACCCGTCCCAATGAGTGTTTGTACATCATGTACTTTAGTGGGCAGGTTTTTTTTTTATTCAGAAGTGATTTATATAGCAACATTAAATAATGCATCATAGAGAGATTGGTCGTTTAAAGATATACTTTGATATATAGCGAACACAGTAAATGATAGCTATGACTTTTGGGAGTAAAACAAAAACAGCTCATGTAGCAAATTCGAAAGAAAAGGTAAATTAAAAACAACTAGGAAGTTTGCGTTGGAAAACACTCATCAAGTTTTGAAAATGTTTATATAAATATAAAATTATGTTTAGTTCGTAACTTCTGTATTTATTTAAAGAGATTTGGAGGACTAGACCGTAGGCGGATCCAGGGGGATCTCTTTTGTGGGAAAAATGATCATGCACCATCGTCATATTTTAAGACTTGGACAAATTTGTTCCACTAATAGCTCCGCACCGTAATGCGAAGCAATAAAACAAATCAGTTATAAAAAGTGTATGATATTATAAATGAAATTCAGTGGTTTTGATCCTAGTATAACATTTGTTGTCATTCTTTAAGCAGTATCTGAGCTTGCCATTCAAGGACCAGTTCAAACATATATCTTTATAATCGTAGACAATTTACTTGACAGATATATCATGCTCGTTTGTCAGTCCAATCCGACAATGTTAAGTTGTCTCATATTTATGTACATTCCAACGACTTCATACTCCTCAATCAAACAAACAAGGAAATAATGCTTTGTAGTACATAGCAAGCGTACAAATTGTAATTTTGAGACCTTATAAGGGAGCTACCATTTGATTTTTATGGGGGGGCTAGGATGAAAAATTTTGTCCTGCTTTTTTTTTTAGTTGTAATCGCTGTCCTGCCTTTTTATTTTTTACTCTATTTGGTCCTGCCTTTTTTTTTACTAGTTTATCCTGACTTTTTTTACACAAATTGTCATCCTGCCTTTTTTTTTTACCAAGTTGCTCATCCTGCCTTTTTTTTTACTCAAAACTCCTGTCCTGCCTATTTTTTTCAAATTTCATCCTAGCCCCCCCCCATAAAAGTCAAATGGTAGCTCCCTAAGTACGGGAATATGCAGACAAATAGGCTGCAAAACACGACCCGTTCTAATTTTATTTGTACCATTGAACTATTAAGTGTAGACTTGTAAACATAGCACGCGTTATTATTTTTTTGATACATTGTAACTTGGGTTGTCTCTTTGGTACCCATACCACATTTTCTTACTTATATTGTTTTTGAATAACGCACGAAGAATGACAACAAATGTTGTACTAGGATCAAAAGCACTGAATTTCATTTATAATATACACTTTTTATTACTGATTTGTTATATTGTTTCGCATTACGGTGCGGAGCTATTAGTTTCAGTCGATGAAAAGAAAATTCTCTAATATTCGGACAAACACCCGACCGGATGATGTCACATCTTACAAAGTCTATCCAAATTATTTTTGCAAAGAATTCCGCTGAATCCAGTGCTAGGGGCTGTCTTAAACTTTCAGTGAGGTGAGAGTTTTTGTTGTACCGTGTTGAGGCCTTAATGTGACTTTGAGATGAAGAACAGCAGTAAAAGCCCCGATCCTTTGCTTTTCGTGGGGTTTTGTTCAATGTGAATGTACTGATTTTGTGTCATGGATGGATACACCATATCCTTTGTTTTTCTATTACTTCAGCTATCAATATTTTGTATGCAATTATCAGAAATAGACGAAGATGTGGCCCATTTCTACGGCATTTGTTGTACCAACAGGATTAAAATCGGATCCATGCACATATTGCTTCTGGTTAAACTCATTCGTAGATATCTTTGAAATATGTGTTTCATTCGGTACTGGCGATAATTTTAAATAAAACATAGTTAAGTGTGTATTGCTTTACATTTATGAAGACTTGTGGTCCTACATTCTGTCGTAATAATATACTTTTTCTCAGACTGTTTATGACGTCTTACGCTAAATCCGTTGGATGTTTTCTGATTTATACTTTCGTCTGGCAGAAAATTATTTATTTATTACTTGCTTTTGACTTTGGACTAGCTTTTAGAAATTACGAGTTATATTTGCTAGGTTATTTGTGTCCTTTGTTTTTATGTTAGATGTTTTTTTGTATTCGTGTCAATCTGATTAATTCGAAACTAGATGTAAATGAAAATAATGTTCATCTGACAGAAAATGCTTAACTTTGATTCAGATGAATTTTAATTTTGCCAACGTCAAATGTGTTTATTAGTGTTTTTTTTGCCTTTTTTGTTTGCCTTTAATATAAAAACTATATATATATCCAAGTTGCAGCTGTATATGGTACCGAGGTTTTTATCATATATTTAGAAGTATGACAAAATTGTTTAAAATTATATTGATACTGTTGATATTTTGTGACGATTGTAAGACTTTTAGAAAAATTGGCATATGACAATTTAGCCCTACCTCTATCGTAAGGGGGAAACCATTCAAATTAAAGAGGGGGTTATAGTTTTTTGTTTTAGTCAGATTTTCTTTCTCAAAATAAAACACTATAGGATATGAGGAAGTTCTGGGTTCAGAATATGTTTGTGTCATTTGCTTGTCCACAATCATCATTCTCATCAAATGGGGGATCAGAATGGGTTTTTTAGGGAGAAAAACATAATCCTCCCTTATAGTTTTAAAAATGGTTGTTTCCTTATTAAGGCCATAAAAAAAGAATAGGTTTGTTTGCCCAAATCCTACCTACCCAGAAAAAGCTGCCTACTCAAATTCTTTTATTGTCCTGATTTGAAGAAGTTTTTTTTAATCAGATAGGCATGAAGACTAATAAACACCCGATACTTTTTTTGAAAAAAAAAAGAAAATGCCTACCTACCTTCCTACTGTTTCAACCTTTGGGTAGGGTTTGGGCAAATATTTTTAATTGTGGCCTAAGGAATTAAGACGACGATAATTTTCAATGTCAGTTTATTTATCAACAATAAATTTTAAATAAAAAACAATAAATAGAATAACAAATACATATACCTGTCTATAAATACAAATAAAGTTGATAAAATATCTCGTTGTGCAGCTTATTTTTAACAAATGCATCTCACTAGAGAAATTATTATGGTATACAATTTCAATATTTATAATAAATATTCATTTATATACATTATACATTAACGTAGTAAAGTCGTCTTTCTTTTTTTACTCTTACTCTCTCATTCGTGCAAAAATTAGCAAACACATTTTCGCTTATATATGAAAGTTGACAATAGAATGTGAATAAATGGAAATGGGTTATAATCATAATATCACAGTGTATACCAAGCCCACCAAGGCATCTAGCATTACACATACCAGGGGCGGAGCCAGGATTTTTGAAAACATGGGCATAATTCTAGAAATGTAATAGACACTGCCGAGATCAGCGAGTCGAAATTTGGTCGATGTTATGCTAAAAAATCACATAAATCGTGAAAAACAAAATATTTAAATAAAAATTATAATAGCGTAAGCCCTTTTCACCCAATCCTGGATCCGCCACTGCACACATACACACACTTTTTTACTATCACAACATTGAACACAAAATATATTGCACTTTAAAAACTGTATGATTGAGTTTTTGCATTGTAAATTGGACGGAACCGATAAAATTGCCGTTTTGTTCACTTCCGCTCCTCTAAGATAATTTTAAACGGAAGTGGACGCATTGTCAGACCAGAAAGTCCTTTAGTGTCAGGAAGTGGTTCGTTTTCTGGACATTTTATAGAGTATTTGGATAACAAACATCCGCAGAAAAGAAATACTTCCATTTTTGCTATAACTGAACCAAGGCAAACTCGATTACCAATTCCAAAGGGAAGATAGCTGTATCGTTCACTTGGATTGTGATGTAGGAATCTCTCTGAAAGAAGAAGATGAAAAGAATTTTAAGGTGTAAAAAGGTCATTTTGTGTTAAGCAAATATTTTTGCATCTTTATCTTTTATTTATTGTGGAACTTGGTTTTCCGACCACAATTTGTTTGCGAATTTGTTTTATCACCAAAACAAATAGCAGCCCACGTTCACATATTATAAAGTGTAACGTAATTGTGACCAACATGTGACACATTTAATCAATTTCGTTATCATTTTTCTTTTGATGTACATTAATCTTAAAACCTACTAGCCTTGGAAAACAGCACACACATGTGACCTACTCATACAAAACGGACAAACAACTACAAGATGATAACATATAGGCTTTGATGTTTTCGAAACGGACTAACAATATCATCGCGTTTAGACCACGAATGCATGCATTATACAGATTTTTCTTGGAAAGAACATTTTTTTTCTATCTTAAAAAAAAGAAAAAACTTTTTTTCAAACCACACAGAAAAATGATTTTTGTTATCAATGTTGTATCTTAAATGTTTTTAATACATCATTTATTTTCCTACCCGTTATACCTATTTGAGGTTTTCATATTTTACTTGTAAACTTGTATTACTATCCCTTTGTCTTCATAGTGTGTAAATATGGGATCATCAAAACTATATGTAACTAACCTGGATTGAATACGTATGGATCCTTCCATGATTGGTCATCGTGATGTATTCCCCAAATATTCATAATCACCATCGTATCTTTAGGGATATGGTAACCGTCTAGTCTGAAAAAATAAGTTAAAGAATACATTAGTAAAACCAACTTGTATCACTTCTGGTTACTGCGTGGGATACTCAAATTGTGTGGTCTAATCTTATTACATTATAAAATCACAGAATAATTGAGCAAGGCCAACTCGAATCAACCCATTTATTGATAGGGTTCGTACTTTTCAGTCTTTGTTTTCATATGTGGACTTGAAACATAAATTACAGATTAGATAAGGCTAGCTCGAATAAGTATACAATTACTGTTAGATTTCGTGTCGCTTTATCATTCTTTAGTTCTCTCTATTCGTTTTTTTTTTCATTTGGCCATGGTGATTTGGGTTATCTTTCTTTGATTACCCCTTGGTTCCTTCTTTTTTTTTAAATTCATTGGAAATTATATAACCAAATATTTAAATAGACAACTGTAAATATAAAAAAGAAGATGTGGTATGATAGCCAATGAGACAACTCTCCACAAGAGAACAAAATGACACACAGAAGTTCGTTTTTAGGAATTTTGCATATTACATTAAAAGCAACCCAAGTTCCTAAACACCGACATATCTATATACAGTCACACACACGAACATAATTTAATATTAGAGAGTTTCGAAGTGGAAAATGTTTGATATGTTTTAACATAATTTTCCGTCCTATATATTAGTGACCTAAATGAAAAGATTAACAGACCAGTACATTTTTCGATGCTTTAAATAGAGCAAAATGACTATCTTTAAACTTTCAATTCTAAATTAAGCAAACATTTACCCAAATAGTTCATCCATATAATCTATTTACAGCTTAAATAAGATATATTTCAAGTTGTCTGGGACGACTTAGATACCATTTAGTCATAAATATTACTATTTAACCTACTTAGAATAGAATAAAATAAAAATTTATTGTGTTTAAGGTTTCTCTATCTACCTTTTTATGCAATAAAACGCCTACCCGAAATTATATTGGCACTTTTAATAATGAATCGTGACAAAATTGTCATATCTCTTAATAAACCCATGGTATGAAAAGTGAAAATAAAAAAAAAAAATCCTACCTACCTGCCTAACAACCCTGCTTTGCTTTTCTTAAGGTGGAAACCTTATACACAAATTTTTATTTATATATAGTAGTCATATATATATATATGACTACTGCGTGGCTCAAGGGGTTAAGAACAGCTTGTTCTTCGTACACCACTGACCACTGATCCATTAGTACATATAGAATATCATATGACTTTTTCAATATTGAAAAAAGTCATCATGTAGCTTACTCGTAATTGATCCCCCGCCTTATATGACGTTATATACCATTTATAAGGGTTTGAAGAAAACTGAGATTTGTAACGTAGGATGACGTTTCATTTGCAACCATTTCATTTTCTTTTAAACTGATATCGATATCATCAGGGATTGCTGATACAAAATGATTGCGTTTTATTGTATTACACATACATATAAAAAGAAGATGTGGTATGATTGCCAATGCGACAATTCTCCACAAGAGATCAAATGACACAGAAATTGACAACTATAGGTCACCGTACGGACTTCAAAATGACCAAAGCCCATACCGCATAAGCAGCTATAAAAGGCCCCGAAATGACAATGCAAATCAATTCAAACGAGAAAACTCACGGCCTAATTTGCCTGTTCACTTGTATTTACTAGCTACTTAATACAAATTAAATGCAATTAATACTCACGTTGTATCAGACATAGTCCGATGGGGAAATCCTACAGGCAACACGCAGGCAATTCTTAAAACTTCTTTGATACAAGCCTCCAGTATAGGATAACTCCCTCTATCAAATGGGGAGGGGATGCCGCTCTCATCAGTCTTTGATTTGAGTTCCTGATATATACGGTCTTGCCACTGTAAAAAGAAGAAACATGTTTAATACCTTAATTTGTATTGGCCACTCCACAAACAGTACGCACAATGTAGAGTAAATGAAAAGGATGCATATTGTCTTTGTATAAATGTAAGTTTACACTTGCGAAATACATAAACAATAAAAATGAAATAAGTAGGTAGATTTTGTTGTTTTGATCCTCAATGCATTTCTCATTCTTTCTCCCGAAATTTAATTTTCTTTCTAACCAAAGGTCTTTTAGTTTAAAACACAGGTCCTTTTACTCAAATTGTCAACGTATGAGCTCATATATTATCATTTTGCCTTATTACGAGAATAGCCCGCGCTCTGGGCTTCGGGCTTAATCCTAATTCTATCATTGGTATCCAGACGGCGCATTATCAGATGTGTGGTCCTTTGAGTAATGGTTTGGGACTCAGCTGAACAGAGCCGACTCCGGACTACAAGCTCCAAAAGTAAAAGGTATGGACCGTAAATACGAGCACTTAATATCGCATGACATAGACAATATAAATTAATCTAAAACAATTCTTTACCTCTGGATGACGAATCATGTAGATCATGAACCACAGTATAGACATTGTAGTAGATTCTATCCCTCCTCCAAAAAGTTCATATACTATATGCCCAATGTTACAATCTGATAGACGCTCTAAGTCTACCGTGTTGTTTGTTGCCGTTGCTTCCATTTGTAAAAATAACATGGTGTCTACAAGATCTCGGCTAACACCTTCAGTAATAGTTTCCTAAATTGAAAATTATAATATTAAGTACGTTGTAAAAATTACAACATTATAAAAAGAACCGCCATAATCGGGGAGACGAGGACGATATCCCTGCACTTAGAGAACGACCATTTAACTTCATAAAAGGGGGGGTCATGATTTTTTTCCTAAAAATATTCTGATTCCTAATTTATAAAAATAAAATGTTCTGTTTAAGCAGATAACATCAACAAAAAATATTCTGAATCCAGATTTTTCCCATGCCTTATAGTATTAAATTTTGAGACAAAACAATTTGAATGATAGCGTCGAAAAAAACAAATGAAAATGTTCGCGAATTTTTTTTTCTGATTTAGAAAAAGACGTTACCCCCTTGAGGTTAAATGGTTATTCCCTTTTTCGAATTTCTGTATCTATTCAATACTAAAATAAATCTAATTCACGAAGTAAAAGAGACACAGTGAAGACAATTATTGATATTAACATTTAAAATATACTTATATTTTCCTATTTTTCCGCCCCATACAAATCAAACTACAACAAAAGTTAAAAGAAATAGTTTTCAGCTTTGTACAATATATTACTTATTTCCAGTTAAAACAGGATATAAACATGCAATCCCTTACCCTGTGTTCTTTTAAGACGTTAGCCATCCACTCATCTTTTTTTGCAAGACTTTTCTTGAACCGTTTCCAACTTGGAACAGGAAAATGCTGAAAAAAAATTTGTTTAAATTAATTAAAACTAGAACGAATAGATAAAAAAGTTAAACGAAAATAAATAAAAAATGAAGAAATACAATAATAAAATATGAAGAATCCGAATTATGGGATTTCGTTTTCTTGCTATTAAGTAAACGAAACAATTTCTATTTTCAACAGGCAGAGAAGAGAACCAGTTATTATTAGTCTATGTTAAGTTAAGATATTTGATGTCGCATGTCTTGAACATCCGTCAAAGGATGACAGAAACAAAAAGAAAAGAGATAGAAAAAGGAAAGACAAAAAGAACCAAGACACAAAAAAGGAAGACAAGTAACAACCAATAAATATCAAGGAAAAAGCAGTCATCTCCTGTTCATATTTAGATTGAGCAACATGCGAACTCACTGAAAGCGAGAAGTGAACTCGGGTGCACCGGAAGCTTAAAAAACTGATGGAGGTTTAAATATGGACTTTGATCCTTTAGTTTGTTTACCTTATACGTCCGAAGATTAGGTTCATAACCTGGCATTTCCCCCGGCTATTTGTCACATTGTTTACAAATATGCGTGATTTGACAATGATTAATATCTAGGTTTTGCTGACCCGTGGTGATTCAGGCCATTTGGAATAGTCTACAGTATAATGAACCCCTGCGTATGAATGAAATCTAGTTGCAACGTAGAAAGGGTGATGCGGTGTGAATAAACTTCCTAGTTGTGAGAAGAGGAAAGGGGGTGATGCCAGTTAGATCTTAGTGGAGTATCTTAGATTAATTCATAAAAAAAGTTAATTATCGAAAACGTTATTAGAATTTGATTAAAAAAAAACACAACTTTTATATGTTAAACGTTATTAGAATAAAAGTTATATACGAAATATCTAAAAAAAAAAAAAAAACAAAAAAAAAAACAACCCAAAAACTGTTTTTAAAACAAAACATTAAAAGACGAATTTACACTACTAGAAAAGAGCACATTAATTTAAAGTTTGATGTTTTCCAACAGATAGATAAGTTAAAATATTCAACAAATTGTAATTTGCAAATCATTTCAGCAAATATTTCAAAAATGAAGATTTTTTTTACAATTTTAAAGTGTTTCATGATGATAGTAAACTCATATTTCAAAGCAATTTTGTTACACTTTGGAAGGATACCAAATTCCTGCGTAATATCGATGACAGCGATATTTTATCAGAAGGAAAGATATTTGTGCTCTAGATTTGGAAATACCTAAATTAATCTACAAATAAACATGGAACATCTACCCCACTCAGTCAAACATTTGAGGATTGGCTATGCAAATAAAATATACATTCAAGGCTATACTTTTCACAAGTTTAAATATCCCCTTTCTTGTTTTTATGAATGACTTTCCCGCCGTGATTAAAGGTATGTCGTTCATTCAATCGGATGGGCTATATTAGATTACTGAAATATGATAAAAATAGTATTCCCATCCCCATTCAAAAGGATTGTACACACAATTACATTTTTTGTCGTTGCTGAAGTTTGCACTACAGTACAATGGGGTTAAATGAAATCGAAATGCAACGTTTTGTCTGAAGATATATTTACTTGGCAGCATATCAAAATAGTTTTAACCGTTTAAAAGTCGGTGAGAATGTTTAAAGTTTTGTTTGCACATGCTGATTTATTTTAAATAACGATGCGTTTCTTAAAAGTACAAGAAAATTTCACAACCAACTATATATTTTCTGAAATGTTATGAAACTTATTTACGAAGCTTATTGTTGATTTATTTTTAATGATTATATTTAGTTATTGGTTTTTTTTTTTTTTTTTATCTTTTTTCTTTTATTGCGAAACTACTACAAGCTTAAAATAGATTTATTTTTAATGTTTATATTCAGTTATTGTTTTTTTTTTTTTTCTTGCGTAACAGTACCCTTTAAAGCACTATTATATTTAAATTCGAAGAGAGAGAGAGAGAGAATATCAGCAATTAAATAATATGTTATACTTTATATAATTTTCTAGTGTACTAAAACAAAAAT
Organism: Mytilus edulis; assembly: GCA_019925275.1. NCBI lineage: Eukaryota > Metazoa > Mollusca > Bivalvia > Mytilida > Mytilidae > Mytilus > Mytilus edulis. Next base: position 54,679,670 of record CM034357.1, on the reverse strand, counting down.
AAAACAAACAAACAAATAAGTAAAGGAATAAATTTACTCACCTCTAGCCAAGGAATCATATCAACAATATTAAAACTTTCTATATTGTCAACAATATCCTGTATAATTCGGAGTTGTGTATGGAATTCCTCGTCCACCTTCGCAAATCTTTTGTTGAGTATACACTGACACAAGACATTGGCAACAACTCTGGCGACGTCAAACTTCGGATCGAATGGCTTCCCTGATTTACATAATTCTTCAAGTGTCTGATGGAAACTACCAGCTTCCAGATGTAAAATATTTGTTAGTTTGTCTTTTCCTTGTTTCGTCTGAGAAGCAAGAAAGTGGTGGACGATTTTTCTATGAAATTTTAGTTCTGGACCAACATCGTTCATACAAATATCATGTCCGTCACCCAACATTACTTCAACAGTTTTTCTTGTCCTTGGGCGGCCTGAGAACACTCTTCCTTGTCTAACAAAACTCTTTACAACTGCATTCATTGTGTTTATAACAATAACACTCTCTCCTCCAAGTTTTAACCATACTAAATCTCCATACGTTTTACTCAAATCGGTCAAGGCAATATGTAAGTCCTTGCCAAATAGCTGAATAATGTTTCCTAGTAACGGTAGTGCTCGTGGTCCTGGAGGCAAAAGAGCCCTCGTCTTTCGCGAGTCTAAGTAAACATATGTTAGAGTGAACGTTATAATTCCTAATAGCAATGTACATGCCCAATCGAGAAATATCGGATTCATTTTGTATTCTATGATGTAAACAATGTAAAACAGTCTATCTTTTTAATAGTTTATATAATAATTACAATAAACGTCTCACTTTAAACGCTATTTACTAATGTATTGGATTTGTAAAGGACGTAGTATTATAGTAAAAATCACATGGCGAAAGGTAGGTGTGCGTAAAGTTTTGCTATATGATTGGTAGAGCAAGTCATCTGACTTTGTTTATAAACATTATGGAATTCAATGTCAATCACGTGACATGTCTAGGTTAGTATGCCAGAGATATAATTTTGTCTACGAAATATGAATGAATTTGGACAGGCAAAAAAATAAATGAATTAATAAAAAGCAGAACGATTTGTCCTTATTCTTTTTAAATGGCACTTATTTCAATATATCGTCAGTAGATCATAAAAATGATATGAGGTTTATTGATTGCAATTGTAACATCTGTTTCAAGAATACTAGAACACACCCGTGATATCGCGGGTCCGTGACTGAATTAAAGTATATAACTATGCGCAAGCCTTATCTTAGTATTAGTACTGTCATCTGATAAAGTCATGCCGATTATAAGATACACAATTTTCTCTGCTTTCAAATCTTTCTGTTTGAACCCGTCGAACTGGAACTTATCAATTATTGGTAATATTAAATATTTGGAAAACAAAAGGTCCTGGAATGAAGTATTTTTTAATCAACAGCATTGTCCTATATTAGTTATAAATAAAGTTGAATTCTTTGATTCGCTGTTTTACGTCATGCCCGCTAACAAATTGAAACTTATTTTAGTCCAGATTTTTAGTATTCGTATTGTTATCTTAGAAAGTCTTACGGATTAAAATACTACAATAGGTAACAATTTGACAATTTAGTAGTGTCAACCCTGTGATTATGGCCCGTTTATATAGCATATTAATCCTGAATACACCGTTTGGTGGTGCGCCTGTCAGATGCGGAACGTACAGATAAGGTAATAGGTAACAGGTGATTATACTATTGGTATCGGTATCGGACTCGACCCGGAACTTCTTAATTATTGGCGATATCAATTACTTGGAAAACAAAAGGGCCTGGAGTGGTGTAATTTTTAATCTACACCTTTGTACTATATAAGTTGTATATAAAGTTGAATTCTTTGATTCGTCGTTTTTACGTGATGACGGCTGACAAATTGGACCTCGTAATTTTAGTATTATAGATAAGTTAGAAAGTTCTAAACGAACAAGTAGAATAACACATATAAATAGAAATTAAATTAAAACTAAATATAACCATTGAGGAATTTCCTGATCAATGAACTTATGATGTGTTTAAACTGTTTCATGAGATTTCGATCTTATGGCGGGAACATACCGTAAAAAGGACAGTTATAATATTAAATAAGCTTTTATATTTTGAGCAATTTTGGTGTTTAGCGCACCTGTTCCTTTAAAGAGTCTAACTATGTAAAGACTTAATTGTTAATAATACTTCACGTTCTAATGACGAAATATTTTTTGTGTGAATGACCTTCAAATAAAGTCCCTGTAGTGTTTTAAGGTTATATTTTTAAGCTCAGCATGCATTAACAGAATAAAGTCCAGTCAGTTAATACCTCTGATAATACCATGTTTTGATCCTTCTTGAATTCAACTTTAATCAAAACAGTTATAAATTTTAACAACAGTTAAAAAACAATGTTTGTCTGAATTTTCAACAAAAGTAAACAATGTTTTCGCTTCTCTTCTGAAACAAATTGATCTTTTTCAAGACATTTAGGAAGCAACTGATTGATTTAAAAAAACAAACCTTCCACCGCGAAATATGAATGGTCAACAATGCCTTAGCAACAGATAATTGCAGTAACTGATATAACCACGCAGGGAAAACATGTCGAAATTCACATGTACGAAGTATATCTTTTTCATTTAAAATGAGTACGTGATGTTTGAGGTCAAGTTTGTTTGTATATAATGGAAACCTATATTCACTTGGTCATTTAAAGTTATGACCTACATTGTCTATTGGGTCTTTTGGATATATACCAACTGTCAAAAGGTCGTGTAAATAGTAATCTGTACTTATTGACCTAAATTTTTGAAAATAAAACTTAAAAGAGCATGTTTTATGCCGATAATAATCAAATCAAATCACCTCAGTCAAAAAAAAAAAAAAAAACGTGAAAGGGCAACGAACAATTAGCACAATGAATCAAGTGTCTTTAAGGGTTAATTTTCATCCAGATTCACTGCTTTTTGTTTTTTTTTATGTCGTTTGATCCACAGGCGCTTGTTTGCAAGATTTGAATACGTTTTTTTATGGTTTGCAGATTACATTCAATTTTCTCTTATAATTGTAAATGCCTGTGTTATTTTGGTCTTTTGTGGATAGTTTTCTCATTGGCAATCATACCACATCTTCTTTTTTATATGATAAAATTCTTTATTTTACTATCTCTAAAACAAGGTAAGAGTCAGGTAAGACAATCATATAAGTGCTAAGTATATAAACAAATATATGAATCGTGTATCCAAGCACCTGTGGTTTGATTGCTCCATGTTGTCGCTCACAGCTTTAATGCCGGACTAAGAATAACATTTCTTTATCACAATATTACTGCACGGATATATATCGATACTACCCTTCAAATTATAGAACCGTTCATTTTATTTTCTATGGAAGTTGATTAACATTATACCAGGAATGGCTTCACCAACAGAACAGACTGCGTAGAGTATTACTTTTTTTTCTCACAACAATCATTTATCTTTATTTTTTTCTTCCAAGGGTTGCCTTCCTTTGGAGCATTTATCTCGTATTAAGGATCGTTTTTACAAACAGTATATTAAAATATATTTTTTTAAACTTATATACAAATGTTTAACAGCAATTTTCTAAGTAAGTACGGTTTGAGGATTTAAACATGAACAATTAAATTAAATTAAGTGAAATATGAACTCATCTTTACATATATTTAATATTCAACGAGGAGATAACTCAAACAAAAACTTAAGCATTGTACATATTTGATCAGATAAAAATCACATAGGTGTACATGTATCGGTGATTTTTTCATAAAGCCATATTTCGGAACAGCAATAAAAGGGTTAGGGTTACAAAACACTATAATAATTTGACATTTAATAAAACAAACGTTCTTTCATGAAACAAAATCTTTCTTACAACCTTTTACTTCAAGTGTATACAATCCAACTGTATAAATCAAGTGGCGCAGTTTTTTTTTCTTTTCAACATGCGACGAATCAGAAAAAAAACCGCTTATATGTTAAACTCTGTGCTGATTTCGAAGGTAGTAATTGGCTAAGGCAGCAACCTTTTGATTTTCTGGGGGGGGGGGCTATGGTTTTTTTTTTCTGTACAAACTTTTTTTTTCGCCTGCGGCGAAAAACAATCTATTTTTTTCGCGACAAGTCGAAAACAATTTTTTTCTTTCAATTTTAGCATTACATATAGTGGCAGCTGAGGGTGTAACAAACAATTTTTTTTTTTTCAGAATTCAAAACAAATTATTTTTTTCTCCAAAAACTGGAAACAAACTTTTTTTTCCAAAAAAAACCATAGCCCCCCAAGAAAATCAAATGGTTGCTGCCTAAGGTACATTGTTTGTAATTTTGAAGAAAAAAAGAGCAATTGACTGGATTACCTTAGTCGTATTTAGTACAACCTTTTGGAATTTTGATTCCTCAATGCTCTTCAACTTTGTACTTGTTTGGCTTTATAAATATTTTGATATGAGCATCACTGATGAGTCTTATGTAGACGAAACGCGCGTCTGGCGTACTAAATTATAATCCTGATACCTTTGATAATTATTAATCGAATGTTGTCACTAAACGTCAAACAATTCATTTATATAGGAAGTTACATTATTAAAGGTTTAGAAATAAGATCCAGATGTAAACAAGATGTAAAAAATATTTTAATTATTATGAGATTTGATATAATAGTTGTGTAAGACACATGTTGTGTTAGGCTCTGATCCTGTCCATAAAGTTATAGTATGGTATTAGGTTTCTGTTCAGGTTTTTTTTTTTTCCAATCATATTGTGCATAATATTGTTGTAAAATAATGCCCTTTATGGGTTCTTGATTAGATTAATAAATTTCTTATCTTATCTTATATCAAAAGAAATTATAAAAATGTACCCAACTCTAAGGTAATTGAAAAAGAAGAATTCCAGAAAACTTACAAAAGCAAACGTTACAACCATTGCAACGAAACTGTTCTATTCCTGACTTGGTACACAAAATGGGGCTTGTAACACAAACAGACATAATAGGTTAATGTGACAATAAGATGAGATCTAACAGCCAAAAACTGTGTAAAAGAGGGACGAAAGATACCAGAGGGACAGTCAAACTCATAAATAGAAAATAAACTGACAACGCCATGGCTAAAAAAAGAAAAGGACAAACAAACAAACAATAGTACACATGACACAACATAGAAAACTAGAGAATAAACAACACGAACCCCACCAAAAACTAATGGTGATCTTGGGTGCATTGGAAGGGTAAGCAGATCCTGCTCCACATGTGTTACCCGTCGTGTTGCTTATGCTGATGTAAACATTCACCACAGACATACCATTCAACTGACTAACAAAAATCAAACAAACATTCAAATAAATCACAAAAGTAGTTTGTACAAAGTTGGTCACAGTGACCCTGATTGGCGAGATAATTTCGCTTGTCAAAAATCTGAAACTTTGTAACATAAGGTATCTGTATGCAAGGTATAAAGCATCCAAGTCTTCAGCATTACATTTTGTTAAAACATATAGTTTACACCTGCACCGTCGGATAGTGCATGCACGAATTTGTATAGTACTATACAAATCATTGTATATGTATGCAAGGTATAAAGCATCAAAGTCTTCTGAATTAAATTTTGTTAAAACAAATAGTTTACGCCTGCATCGCCGGATAGTACATGCAGGAATTGAATAGTACTACTATAAGATTTCATGAGGTTTAGCGAAATCCTGTAATTTAAAAGTTTTGTGTTTCGAGATATTGGCGGTCCTGTAAATCACACAATTCCAAGACTTGTAATAGTTAAAGGCGTTATTTAGGACCGATAACTGCAGTTCAAATAATATTACAGAATTATTTACGAATTTCCTCATTTCATGAAGTTTCGACTAATTACGTAAAAAAAAATGCATGCCCATCAGTCGAAACGTAAATATATTTATAAACTTAAAATTAGGATTTTGTCTATTTTTTTTTTTTATTGTTTGACAATTCAGAGTGTGTACTTGGTTAAGAATGTACAATTTAAAAAAGTAAAATCACAAAAATACTGAGCTCTGAGGAAAATTCAAAATAGAAAGTCCCTAATCAAATGACAAAATCAAAAGCTTAAACACACCAAACGAATGCATAACAACTGTCACAGTCCTGACTTAGTAGAGGTATTTTTTGGATTAAACCTGGTTTTATAGCTAGCTAAACCTCTCACCTGTATGACATTTGCTCAAATACCATTTATAATGACAACGATGTGTGAACAAATCAGTTCAAAATAACTCAACTTCAGTACCGATATAACAGACAACAGACAAAAAACCTATTATTTATAAAATCCTATATCAAGGAGAAAACAGACAACTGAAATCGATTACATACTTTTGCTTTGTAAAGAAATATCTGATTTCATTTCTGCACATTGGTATAGTAAAATATCAAACCTAAGCCTAAGTATGAACCTTGTCCGAGTGAGCTTATCGAATATGGCAAAAAGTTTCTGATAGTGACAACTGTCTGCTATTTAATTGACGACAAATTCTTCTTTAATATCACAAAAGCCGCGGTATTGAAATTGAGGGGGATACAGGTTTAGCAAGAAGGACTCGCATCTCTTTTTAATTTTTAATTTTCTTCAATCATCATCAAACGCCTTGATTAATGCTTAAAATGAAATGTTCAATTTGTGTGAGGTTTGTTGCTTTTAACATAATAAGTAGTAAAAAGAGGTCGTAAGGACATATAAAGTGTGTCTCGATACAATTAATCTTGAAACATTTGTGGTTAAGGACACACAGACAGAATTACAATATGTTTTCATCATTATAACACATTCTTAGTCTGACCCCTAATTACGTATCACTGCTCAACTTTGGCAGGAAGACAAATATTTCGTTTAAAGATGACATATATGTTTTACTTTCATCAAAAAGTCACAGACATCAAGTGTACTTTAGAAGGCAATATGTTTTTATGCTGATATGATAGATTGTTAACACAAGTGAACGATACAAGGATATACAGCACTGAAAATGCTAAAATTAAAACAAAAAGATTATTTATTACACATATATTTATTTACTATTATGTTATATAGATTGAACTGCTATTGGTGCAACACTAACGCTTTTAAATATCTCAATTTCAATTAAGTCTGGGAAGATATGTGTTATACTTGATCACTAACAACGTGTGAATCACATATAATTACCAAACTTCATCAAAAGGGGGCCGAAAGATACCAGAGGGACATTCAAACTCAAAGATCGAAAATAAACTGACGACGCCATGGCTTGAAAAAAAAAAGACAAACAGACAAATAATAGTACACAAGATATACACCCAACGAAAGAAAAAATGGAATCAAATTTAACAATATATGCAGATTGTTAGATGACACATTCTGATAATTTGAAATAACTCTAAGAGGATAATTCATAAAACCATTTAAAAGTTTAAAAACAATCATTACAAACAAACATTTCATAATATTAGTCACATTATGCCATCGTGTTGAACGCCATATGCAGAGGTGTTGGATATGTTTGTCACTGGTAGGCGGTATGATAAAGGTAATTAGAGTATTAATATTATTTTTTAAATAAAGGTTTACACCATATAACGAATTGATCGGAAGATACTGAAACAAAATCTATTCCAGCAAGCTGGAGAAGCCGTCATTAGCGCTCTGTCTGATTTCTCTAACACTTCTCTACCAAGAAATATGGTTGACATGCACATGTATAAAAATTGCAATCATAGGTTTCAACGTTTTTTTTTCTCAATTTAGACTTGTTTATATTTTTTCGTTTGGCATTTTATTATATTTGCCTTCAGGTTTATATGATCCGTTTATCTTCTTTCGACTCTTTCAAAATTTAAAAATCTATCCTACAATGTAAATTGAGGTAAACTTAATGGCCTTCCAAGTACCGTTTCGATTCCTAAATCACTGAAGAGACTTTAATTATCGAAATGCGGATATGGTGTTCATGTAAGCGGTATAACATCTTTCCCGCATGTTTGTTGTTTTCTGTTTGATAATAAATAAGATCCATTTTGTTACATTTGTGATTTGGCTATTTACTTTAGGTTTTTTTGACATATAGCTCTTCAACGATTTTCGGTACTTATACTTCTTCGGATTTCAAATGTTTATCTTTGGGCGTTTCTGATGAAGGTAAATCCAGAAAAAACGCTTCCGACGCAAGAAATTATTAAACGTGTTGTTTTCCATTTTTTTGTGATCCGTTTATTTGGTTATCGCCAATATCGGTCAGCAGGGTTAAAGAACATCAGTTGTTCGACCATCTAGTCAAATGCGTTTTGTTAAATGATACATTTTACTTTTTTAGTCTTTTGGAAAATGTTATGTGTGCTGTATTTTGACCCCTCTACAAAAAAAAAATGTTTTGCATGCACATGTATAAAAATTGCGTTTTTTTTCCCGTCGCAATCATAGATTTGAACGTTGTTTCAATTTATTCTTGTCAATATATTTTCGTTTGAGCTGGTATTATATTTGCCTTCAGATTTATATGAACCGTTCAACTTCTTTCGACTCTTTTAAAATTCAAGAGTCTATCCTAAATTGAGGTTAATTTTGTGGCCTTCCAAATACCATTTCGATTCTTAACATCATTGAAGAGACATCAATTGTTGAAATCCGGATATGGTGTACACATTTTAGCACCTCATGTTTGCGGTATACCATCAAGATTGTTGTTTTATGTTTGGTAATAAATTAATAAAAGGATCCAGGTTGTTACATCTGGTGATCCGTTTTTTTGGCAATCACCAATGACAGTCAGCAAGGTTTACGAACATCAGTTGTTCGACCTACTAGTCCAATGCGTTTTGTTAAAATATACTTTTCACTTTTTAGGATTTTTGGATAATTTTGTTTGTGCCCCCTACCAAGAAATTTGTTTTGCATGCACACGTATATAAATAGAAATTTTTATCCAACGCAATCATAGGTTTGAACGTTGATTTAAATTTAGACTTGTTTCATAATGGGTTTAATTTCTGTACACATTTCTCGAATGAAATACCGAAATCATATGACATATGTCACTTTTAATAGTTATCAAATGTACCAGGCTTATAATTTGATACGCCAGACGGGCGTTTCGTCTACAGTATATAAGACTAATCAGTGACGCTAAGATCAAAAATATTTATAAAGCCAAACAAGTATAAAGTTGAAGAGAATTGAGGACCCCAAAATTCCAAAAAAGTTGAGCCAAACATACAAAAATGCTATTTGTTGTTAATCATATGTATTTAACCCAACCTTTTATTTTTTAACAGAGTTTGCTTTGTAGCATTCGTGATATCATAAATCAATTATTTTTTTCATATAAATTAGAAGGAAGCATTGGTTTTATTGGAACAAATCATCAAAAAAACTTTCATTTCTGAAGAAATAATTCCTGTTTACGCATTGATTTATTAGCTGAATAATTATTTCTTCCTAAGCCACCTCCAACATGTGTTTCCATGAATTCCAATTACTGTCCGCTTCTTCGAGAATTTATTTTAACCTTCAATCCACCTTTCTAATATACTGATACAGGTGTACAGATAACATAGGACAAGAGGTTTTTTTTCTTTGAAATTTGATATACTTTTCATTTCCTATAAGTGACCTTATAAAAACATGGGAGGTCTGACGACAAAAGTGTTTTTCTCTTTCCTTGACTTTTTATAAGAAAATTAAAACTTTGTAGAGCTATGTCAGTTTTTGACGTATACAGTCTCCTGGAATCCTGCTTCTGTTGCGAGTAAACAGTTATGTTAAATTACTATTGACGTCACAGTTTACTTCATTGCAGTCCGCGATTAAGTTATGACGATTTCTTTCAAAAGCAAATAAAACGACTGGGACGGGGGGGAAATGTAAAGAATTAATTGCAGGACAGAGACAACAACTGTTTAGTGATTTTAGATATCAGCTGTATTCGTCTCGAAACAGGGGAAATAGCTCGCTGACGTTCGCATTACACATGTTTCTTAGCGTCGTACATATACAGCTGATATTAAAGACACTTACCATTTATTATATATGAACCATCGTTTGGCATGCTTCTTGTTTTTATTTAAATAATATCTTTCTAAGCTTAAGAGGACTAACATCCTGTTCAGAAAAATGTGAAATCTCTCAACGATTTCATAACGAGACAGAATTTGAGCCTGCCTTTAAAGTTGTGTCACCGTTATTTTTAAATCATTTGTGTGATGATAGTCTTATTAAGATTCGGATTCAGAGTCCGACAGTTTTTAATATTTAGAAACATTACATGACAAATCGTTTCCTAAAATATAGTTCAACATTCCTTTTGACGAGACAGGAGAAAAACAACAATATGAAATGAATGATAAAGAACCAAATCAGTTATAGATTACATAATATCATAACGCCGAAAGCATTGATTTCTATAAGAACCAAATCAGTTATAGATTACATAATATCATAACGCTGAAAGCATTGATTTCTATAAGAACCAAATCAGTTATAGATTACATAATATCATAACGCTGAAAGCATTGGTTTCTATAAGAACCAAATCAGTTATAGATTACATAATATCATAACGCTGGAAGCATTGATTTCTGTAAGTGCACGTTAACGAGATTTGTTCTATTCGTTAGTTTCCTGGTGACAGTTTTACAACGACCATTGAACTAAGTAACTTATACCATTACACTGGAGTGTAAAAAGCGATTTATACCACCATCATTTGGATTGACTGATACTAGTAGTCGTTCGCTTTACCTCCTGAACTTTAACAATACATAAGATAGGTATAGGTACTGTACTGTCGGGATCAATTAGGATGGCAGGACATTTGGTCTGTCACTGGGACTAAAATTAAATCTTAGATCACCAACTTACCCCTAAAAGAGTTATTGTAAGGGTTCATGTAAGACTCTCTGTACATAATAATATCATACCGAAGGTGCCAGGCTCATAATTTTATACGCCAGACGCGCGTTTCGTCTACACAAGACTCATCAGTGACGCTCATATAAATAAAGTTAGAAAGCAACAGTGGCATCGACCCAGTGGTGTAAATAGTTATCAAAGGTACCAGGTTTATAATTTGATACGCCAGACGAGCGAAAGACGTCCAATGTAACGTACACATTCTGGTCAGACATGGATGCGTACTTTACATCCCGCACAACAAAACAGGCGCTAGAACTAATGAATCATCTTAGGTTTTTCATCATAATAGAAATTGTATTTTTTTTGTAAGAGGAAAAAAAAACAAAACACGAGGAACAGTCAAACACATTTATCGTAAATAAACTGACAGCGCCATGGCGTTCATCAAATTGATGTTTTAAATACTTTGCCAACACGTAGTTTTATCTTGCTTTTCAATATGTATAATTCAGTTGCTCCCTCTATTTTTGTATATCAAATTTATGTTCGAGCAAGGTTAATGTAAAGTCTTAATTACTTATGGCCCTTTACTTAATTATTTACTATATCTCATTTTGAGCACACATGCTTGACCAGCAAAGAAGGTTGGTACTAGGGTATTTCGATATTTAACATCTATTGTGAGATCATTCTTTAAAAACCTTCTTTTAAAAATATTTCTTGTCTTTTAGGCGATATTTTTAAGGGGGTCTAGTTAGCTTTCTTCCACATTGAGATATTGCTTTCATTTTATCCAATAAATCATAAATGGTTATGTTCATTATCATATTTTTTTCTTCATAAATGAGTTATATACAAGTGTTGTTGTTTACGGAAGTCGAAAACCAAAATATCATTTGCTTTATACAGAATCACGCTGGATCTATCACGTATTCATTCTAAAGACATGCAATGACACTACATTTAATCTAGTTCGTTGTCTGGTGTCCTTAATACACTATCATAAGAATAACTCACTGACAAACTGATCGATATTTTACCAATGCAAGACAAGTGCAAAGCTGCAATTATAAGCTACATGTTTAAGATGTGTAACATGTAAATACAAAAACAGTACGTATAAACCTTTGTTAAGGTACGATTGTATAGATAAGAGACAAAAGGAGGGTATATTCCCCAACCACATATGCTTATAATGAATCTAAATAGCTTTAACCGAACATTATTGAATAAAAAAGAAAAATTTTGAAGTGTAAATTTTCAAGAAAAAATAACCTACAATTGAAATTATACGAACGAATTTAATGTAGAGGTGTTATATTTGTTTAGAATTTATCAAATTTGCATTTCTGTGCATAGTAAATCATATTTATATGATGTAAAGTTACCAATAATTACCGCTGCGAAGTATCTTGTAAAAAAATTGCCATTAAAAACTACAAGTGCATGAACATTTTGTTAATTCAGCACTTTAATTAAGTGTCCGATATGGTTAGATTCTATAAATGGTAAGATTATATCCCCCAAACCTTTAAGTCCAGGATCGGTACCCGAGGTTCTCGCTCGAGATCTTTTTGTAATAAATAAAAATCCACTTAGTTTTGTGTAGCAAAATGGAGACGAAAGATATCTAAAGACATTCAAACTCATAAGTCGAAAATACACTGACAACGCAATGTAAAAAAAAACCAAACCAAAACACAGTTAATCAGGATACAAAAGACAACATTCTCTAGTGATTTTTTTTCTTAATGCATGCTAGAATGTATTTTTGTCTTCTGATTCACGAAGCGTCATTCTGAAAATCTCCCATCGAAATCAGTCATACATCAGAGTATTACGTCAGCTTGTATTTACTAATGTGACGTAGTATGCAGCTTAACATATTCAGTGTATCATCGTTTCACCCAAGTGTTTTTCTTGGCAAATACTCAGCTACGTGATTCTGATCATATTAACCTTGTCCGATATTTATATCTCTATCAAAACATTTCTTGTTTACTTCTTACAGGTAATTGTTTTGACCCTAAGATAGTATTCAGAATTTAGATGGTGTATGATTGAACGAGGAAGGGTTGGGATTGCTTTCTATTTGAAAGATTATCCATAATCATATTCCTTGCTATAGTTACGGAACCGTTCACAATAATGTTCTTCTCCAATTAAAGGAGTTTGGAAGTTTCTATAACAACTTACATCAGCGATTCATTCAAATTTCAGATGATTCTGTACTTGCAAAACAAACTTTTGATACGTTTGGATAGCCTTATAACTCAATCAATTATACAAGATGGCTGCCACCGGGTTTCAAATCTTATGTTAAAGGAGTTTGGAGATGAATGCGATACATTTGTTAGAACCGAAAATAAATAATCTTGCCCTAGACAGGATAGACATTTTTTTTTGCCAAAAAAAAATGCTGTATAGTCCTATTATACACAATTGTTACAAAATCAAAAATTAATTTTGCGTGAAATATGTTAGCCATTCTAGTGGCAATAGGTGAAAATGAATGGACTATCCACATAAATATTCATTTCGTCTGATGAAAATCCTCTTCCATATTAATATATGATTCGATACTTTGAAAAGAAATATGCTTTTAGCAAATATTTTCATTTTCATTATTTTTACATAAACATAATATATATTTTGAGTTTTGAAAATTTTTGACATATATTGTTTACCTCTTTGAATTAAATATCACTTCTCACGTCTCTAGATCGCTGTATATAACTACGAATTGCGCCTAAAAGGGAACAACATTGAAAATGACGGCAAAAAATATTACACATCTCATCATTGTGTTATTGTGCAATGTTAGAAAAGTTTGTATTCTTGTCTTTCATTTTTGCTAAGGTACTTTGTCTATGTTTTTTTTTTGGTGTTTATTTGTTACACATTTCTTTGTTTCTATAGTTATTAAGATCATACATGTATTACAATGTTGATTGCTGTATCTAATTTTTACCTGTGATGTCTGTTTGTGTTGTTCACATATCGTTGTCAATATAATGGAATCTTATGCGACTGTCATACAAGTGAGAGGTTTAGCTAGCTATAAAACAAGATTTAATCAACCATTTTCTATATGAGAAAATGCCTGCACCAAATCAGGAATATAACAGTTGTTTTCCAAAAGTTTGATGTGTTTGAGCTTTTGATTTTGACATTTGATTACGGACTTTCCGTTTTGAAAGTTTTTTCGAGTACGGTATTTTTGTTATTTTGTTTTTTAAGATCATAGCACCATATCCTTAACCAAAATTACTCAAATATAAAACGAGGCCGGGTGATATCATTTGAAAACTATCATCTTTGGCATTGAAAGTGATAAGAAAGCAAGAAAATTTAAACGAATAAACGATATATTTACAAATATAATAAATACCAAACTAAAATTTAATTTCTATTACAACAACATTGCATATCACGTATGTCCCCATTCAAAGGCCATGTACTCAATTCATCCTGTAAACAGTACTTGATTTTTCGTCTGGTTATTTAGTACACTCTAGTTTGAGTCGCATGTATACTGAGCTTTAAAAACCTCCCTGGTATTTAAATCAAGATATTAAGTAATCTGACCATTATTATGTTATGTTAATGATATTATTTAACAAATGCATGCATATATGTACGTAGAACCATAGAGCACATGCAATATAAGTGAGATGATAGAGCGATGTTTATTGTATTTCAGAATTAGCCATACGTTTCCATTTTACATTAAACTTTGAGATACAAATTGCTCAATGATTTGTTTTATTAATGTTTTATTTTAGAATCATTTAACACTTTCTAACTTCAGGTGTTTATTTCAAATTTAACATTTCCTTTCATCACAGCTTTTCTCACCCACAATTCAACACAGGTCTCGTGGTTAAGGTCAAATAATACGTAAAAGCTGTATGAGAACTGGGGTACGGGAAGACAACAATTCAATATCAGTACGTTTCTGAAGATTTTAATAAGAAAAGTCTATATACACGTGTTTTTTTTAGTAAAACTTATGCATTTCAGTATATAAAAAATATTCAACTGTCTTTTTTTTTCATATTGAAGTATCATATGACTTTAAAAGAACCAGAAAGTAAAAGAACGCAAGCAGTAGGATATTTACATGTTTGTTTAAAAAAAACAGAAATTGGCGTCATTTCCAAATCAAGCGTTACGTCTAATTACCGGTACTTTCTTTGGGTGAAATGAAAAGAAGGAAATTAAGGTCATCACTAAAGCTTAGTGTAGAACAGGAGACTCAGTGCAAAGACATTACAAACTACGATATCTGTTGTATCAATATTCTCTCAGACAATGACAAAACAAATAACTGTTCTGCTTTTTTTCTCTCAGTTCAAATATGTTGCCAATAAGAATAAATGCACTTGATTCTTATTTCTAGGTAAATAATCTCCCTTGTTTCAAGATCATTATTTCATCAGTTCAAACACTATTTCATGCTTGTTTCTGCAGTAATGACTTTTAAAAACTAAATGTATTATCCACGATTTTACATCCTTGCACATGCCAAATGTGGAGCGGGATCTGCTGACCATTCCGGAGCACCTGAGATAACTCCCAGTTTTTGGTGGGATTTGTGTTGATTAGTCTTTAGTTTTCTATGTTGTATCGTTCGTACTATTATTTGTCTGTTTGTCTTTTTTTGCCATTACATTATCAGTTTGTTTTCGATCTTTCAGTATGAATGTCCCTCTGGTATCTTTCGCCCCATCATTTGCTTGGTACATGTTTAAAGAATACTAAAAATCGACACAATTGCATTTCATCTTCTCCGCTGACCGTTGGAAAAATTTGCTGCCGATCACACGACATATGTTGATACTTGCCTGATCTCAATATTGTTTTAAACTAACTCACAAAATGAATTAAAAAGTTTGAGAGTTAAGTGCATTATCAAATGATTGTGCAGATTTATTGCAACGCATAAATAATTATATATCAAAGGAAATAGAAAAAAAGAAATGCACGTTGATCACCGTGATAAGGTAAGAAGTCACAAAATTTACTTATTACATACAAAATATTTAGTATTAGGTTCTTGTTCTTGGCAAAATTTGTATCATTTATTCAAACAGGTATAATTAGTCCTTAATCTTTTGATAAAGTAGTTTGTAAGGTACTATTTGGAACTGATTTTTGGTTTTCTATTTTCATATTTATATATTGTCACTTACTGTATAATATATTTAACTGATGCTATACCATTTTCTATTATAATAATTCAAATAAACTTTACTCTGTCAAAAATAGTTAAGCGACGTTTAAGCCTAATCTTACTTTAGATCATAGGTCGAAAATAAACTGACAAAGCAATGTTGAAAGAAGACCACTACCCAATTAATCAGGATACAAAACACAACATTCTCTATTAAATTGTTTTTCTTGATGGCAATCATACCACATCTTCTTTATTTTTTTGACACAAAGTTTTTAAGTCATAACCAAAAGTTAACGTCCGACAGCCTGATTTCTTCTTTTTTTGTCAATTTTAATGCATGCTATAAGTATTTTTGTCCTCTGATTCACATCATTCTGAATATCTCCCATTGATATCAGTCATACTACAGAGTATTACGTCAGCTTACATTTACTCTTGTGACGTATTATGCAGCTTAACACATTCAGTGTATCATCGCTGCACCCAACTGTTTTTCTTGGCAAATACACAGTTACATGATTCTGATTAACCTTGTCCGATATTTATATCTCTATCAAAACATTTCATGTTTACATCTTACCAGTTCTTGTTTTAACCCCAACATAGTTCAGAATAAAGTAAGAGTAGGACATCTGCATGATAGAACGGAGAAGGGTTGGGATTATTTTCTACTAGTATTTGAAAGCTTATCCATAATCATGTTCATTGTTATAGCTACGGAACCATTCAATATTTTCAAATCCAATTAAAGGAAGATTTTGGAAGTTTCGATTATAACCTTATAATCCTTATGACTCAATCAAGTATACAAAAGAGTGGCGAACGATACCAGAGGGACAGTCAAACTCATAAATCGAAACTAAACCGATAACGGCATGGCCAACAAATCAAAAGACACACAGACAAATAATAGTTCCAGAGACACAAGATAGAGAACTAAAGACTACGCAACACGAACCCCACCAAAAACTGATGGCTGTTTGTTTATGTAGTTATTAAGATTATACATATATTACAATGTTGACTGATGTACCCCAACTTTTACCTAGTATGTCTGTTTGCTTTGTTCACATATCGTTGTCAATATAATGGAATTTTAAGCGACGGTGAAACAAGTGAGAGGTTTAGCTAGCTATAAAACTAGGTTTGATCCATCATTTTCTACATAAGACAATGCCTGTACCAATTCATGAATATGACAGTTGTTATCCAAAAGTTTGATGTGTATGAGCTTTTGATTTTGACATTTGATGACGGAGTTTCCGTTTTAATTTTCTTCGGAGTTTGGTATTTTGTTATTTTGCTTTTCAATATGACATAACAATATCCTTAACCAAAACTACTAAAATTTTAAAGAGGGTGATATCATTTGAAAATAATCATCGAGAAAATCTAAACGGATAAACGAAATATCTACAAATAAAATGTATTACCAAGCTACAATTTCATTTCTATTACTACAACATTGCATATAATGTATGGTCCCAATCAAAAGCCATATACTCAATCCTGTAAAAAGTATTTGATTTTGCGTCTGGTTTGTACACTCTAGTTTAAGTTCCATGTATATTAAAAGTTATATAAAACAAGTTTCTGTCCATTATTATGCTATTGATATTATTTAATCAAAGCATGCATACGTACGTAGAACCATAGAGCACGTGAATAAGTGAGACGGACGAGCGATATTTATTGTATTTAAGCAATAGCCACACGGCCATTTGTACATTAAACTTTGACATACCAGTTGTTCAATGATTTTTGTAATTATTGTTTAATGATCAATTAACACTTTCTAACTTCAGCTTCTTTTAAACATTTCCTTTCATCACAGTTTTTCTCAACCGCTCAAGCTGCACTTTTGCTGACAGTGCAACAAGAGGTTTCGTTGTTAAGGCCAGGTAATACGTAAAAGCTGTATGAGAACTGGGGTACGGGAAGACAATAACCGAAAAACAGTACGTTATTGAAGATTTTGATAAAGGATAAAGCATTTTTTATAAGTTTATGTACAAGTGTTTTATAGTAAAACTTATCCATACAAGTATGTAAAACATGTATTACTTCTTTTCCATATTGTAGTATCATATGACTTTAAAATAGCGATCACCAGAAAGTAAATGAACGCGAAAAGCAAGATAATTGTATACATGTATTTTTAACAAACAACTGAAATTGGCGTCACTTTCAAATCAAGCGTTACGTTCAATTACTGGTACTTGTTTCGTTGGGTGAAATGAGAAGAAAGAAATTAAGGTCATCACTAAAGCTTAGTGTTAAACAGTGGACTCAGTGCAAAGACATTACAAACTACGATATCTGTTGTATCAATATTCTCTCAGACAATGAAAAAACAAATATTTTTCTGCTTTTTTCTCTCAGTTCGAAGATGTTGCCAATAAGAATAAATGCACTTGATTCTTATATATAGGTAACTATTTTCCATTGTTTCAAGATCATTATTTCATCAGTTCAAAAACTATTTCATGCCTATTTTTGCAATTATGATTTTTTTAAACTAAATGTATTGTCCAGGATATTACATCCTTGCAAGGTGGAGGTTTATAGAATAATAACATTAATTTGTCCATGTTACACGGATGCCCTACTTGCAATATCATTTTCTATTTTCAGTGGACCGTGAAGTTATTGTAAAAAGTCTTATTTGGCATTAAAATTAGAAAGATCATATCGTGGGAAACATGTGTCTTAAGTTAAAAGTTTATTGGACTTCAACTTCATCAAAAACTATCTCGACCAAAAACGTTAGTCTAAAGCGGGACAGATGGACAAACGGAAGAACGAACGGACAAAAGAACGCACAGACCAGAAAAATAATGCCCATAAATGAGGTATAAAAATTGACACAATTGTATTTCCTCTTCTTTGTTGGCCGTTAGAGAATTTTGCTGCCGCTCAAACGACATATGTTAATACTTGCATTGTCTCAGTTCTTTTTTAAACTAACTCACAAACTGAATTATGCCGAAGTTTTGGGATTGAAATGCATTATCAAATGGTCGTGTCGATCAGCCGCATAAATAATTATATATAAATGTAAATAAAAAATAGACATGTTTTTTTTTATCTCCGTGATTAGGCAAGAAGCCATTGCTATCACTTTTTACCTACAAATATATAGTACAAAAATACCAAACTTCAAAGGAAAATTCAAAAGAGAAGTCCATAATCAAATTGCAAAATCAAACACACCAAACGAATGGATAACAACTGTCAAGGTTCTTGTTCTTGGCAAAATGTGTATCTCTTATTGAAACATGTTCAAGCACCTTAGTGTTTAAACTTAAACTTCTTTGTGAAACGGAAATTTGAAACTATGGTGACCATTGATAGCATAGTTTGTAAGGTACTATTTGGAATAATTTTTTTGACTTACTATTTTCATTTATATAATATATACTGTTGATGCTATATTATTTCTTTTATAATAATTGCAACAAACTTTTCGCTATCAAAATAGTTTGGCGACGCTTATGCCTAATCTTAGTTAAGCCAGAAAGTTTCTAATATGTTGCATTTTGTTCAGATTTCAGTGAATTTAAAAGACTAAAAATTTTGGGACCTGGATGTTGGTGTTAAGTCCTTTAATGATGTTAATGTAAAACAAATGAGTTTTCCCTTTTTCGTCAATTCCTTGTAAAGTGTTCTGGAATGAAACGTTCGTTATCATTTCATCACAAAAAATCTTACGAATGACGGAATCTTTATTAATTTAATCATTTTTTTTTTATTAAGATTTGCTCAGTACATGCAGGATACCGATTAAGTGCACAAAGCGTGTTTCTGTTATTTCTCTACTACATGCCACGCTCAGGAGGCACGAACGCTCAATCTAAATACAGCAGTCCAATCAACCAATAATCAACTTTGGCTAACAATCAACTACTAATAAAAAATGTTTTTCAAATAGTACAATGTCATTTTATCATTATATATTTCTTTGTTTACATGACATCCTATCCTGTGAAACAAATTAAAGTTCATGCATTGAAATCACGATTCAAAATACCTTATTGGAATATGAAGTCATTTGCGATTTGTTTTCCAAAACACTGATTATGTCATAATCAACACGCTTTTGTGTAAACATGATCATCATTCCTGTGAAATAAATTGAATTTGATTCCTTGAAAGCACGATTCAAGATGCCTAGTTGGAATATGACGCCATACTGTTCACTTTTCGTTACCATGCTCTAAAAGTATAAAGAGTACAAATCATAATCATTGCTTTTGCTGTTATCTGCAGAATATCATATTTGTAATACATATGTATAACAATAAGTATAAATTGTTATTAATTCGCCATGGTTTAACTTCGAGTTAGCTTATGATCAAACCCATACGACATCAAAAGCAGATTTTAACTTCTGACATGGGCAAAGTCAACGAGCTGGGATCTCGAACAACTGTAACTTCAAGGCAATACCTTTTTCCTCTATTTTGCGTAAAAAATCCGGATGTGACGTGCTATGATTTTGAGGTATAACATGATCATAAAGAGGCATTTTCCATTTCCATTTTCATTTCCTACTTTTATGCCATATAACATATTAATTATGATTGTAGGTTCCCTGTTCATCTTTGCGATATGCTTGCTTTAAAACAGCTAGCACATCCAGTTCTATTGTTCTGTGAATTAAAAGACTAAATCATATCTGATCCTTTATGTGGTTTTTTTTTTGTGTTCTTTTGTGTCGTTAATTTAAGAAAGAAAAACAAATGAGTTGTTCCATTTTCCTACATTCTTGAAAAGAGTTCTGGAATGATTTTTTTTATAAAGAATTGTACAATAGATGCAGGATACCGATTCAGTTCATGAAGGGAGCTTCTGTGAACGTCAGTAGCAAGCAACGCGCATGACACATTTGTGTTTAAATGACAAGCATCCTTGTAAATCAAATTAGTTTCATGCATTGTAATCACTATTCAAGATTCCTAATTGGAATATGACGTCATTGGCTATTTTTCCAATAATGAATCTTATATATTAACTTTTTTTTATTACAAATCGTGTTAAAAATCATATGATATTCGAGGTCAGAGAAGATCTTTATGACACAATTAGTGTAGTATAGATAAATATTTCCAATAAGGGAAAAATAGCATTCAACATTTACAATAAGGATAATTTATAAAAAAAAATCTCAGCTTAAACATGGAATATAATTAAAGTAAATGATATAATCCCATACACCATAATATCCGGTTTTCGTTGACCATGCTCAAAAAGTATATTACTACAAATCAAAATCATTTTTTTACTACAATTTGCAAAATACCACGTGTAACAACAAGTATTAAGTGTTACCAATTCCCCATAGTATAGCTTCGGGTTAACCAATGATCAAAACCCATACCACATTACAAGCGGATTTGAAGTACTGACCTGGACAAAGTAAACGAGCTGGGACCTCGTACAACTGTGAATTCAAGGGACTATTTTTTCACCCCTCTTTCGTTTAAAACCGGTTGTAATTTGCTATGGTTTTAATATCATTATAAAGAGTCATTTTCCATTTCATTCGATCCTATATTCCTGCCAATGGACACATTGTAAGTATGCTTGTAAGTTGTAGGCTGCCCTGTTAATCTTCGCGATATGCTTGCCTTAAAAACAGAACATCCAGCTCTTTTGTTCTGTGAATTAAAAGACTTTTTGATCCTTGATGTTTTTTACGTTCTTTAAAGCTGTTAGCTAAATACAAATGATCCGTTCCATTTTTCCTAAATTCTTTGAATAAAGTTCTGAAATGAAATGAGCGTTATCATTTGATTTACATTAAAAAAAAGTCTTAGAGTGACGGAATTTGTATAAGTTTAGTAAAGTTTGTTTTATAAATAATTGTACAAAAGACGCAGGATACCGAATCAGTTCATGAAAAGTGTTTCTGTCATTGCACTCAGCAGGCCATCGCTCATCACGCATTTGTGTTAGCATGATACCCATTCCTGTAAAATAAATTGAGGTTCATGCACTGAAAGCACGATTCAAGATACCTCATATGACGTCATTGACTATTTATTCCTAAACACCACACATGTCATATGATTAATCTAATATATAAACTTCTCTTATTTGTCAAGTATTGGTGTTAAGGTATGACCACTGGCGGAAGGAAGTAAATCCTATTAGAGGTCATTGAAGGTCTTCATGACGCAAAATGCTGTTCAAGGAAACCTCATACTCCCTAAACCAAAGACAGAATTGTTCAAAAAACCTTTTATGCATTCTGGACCATTCTTGTGGAATAATTTGCCAATACCGTTAAGAAATATTACAAATGTTAATTCTTTCAAATACAAAATAACAGATTATTTATTGAAATCAACCTAGCTGTATCAATAATATTAAAAACTGGTCATGTCATCATGTCTATTTTTTTTCATCACATTTTATTAAGTTGTATTTAACATTATTATCATACTTGACTTTTTCATGCTTTTTATACTAATGTATGCAATGTATATGTTTGCATTTTGTTTGATTTCTCAGGGAAGATTAGTTTTTATAGCTAACTGTGTAACCCTCTTAAAATAAAGTATTGTTGTTGTTGTTGTTGTTGTTATAGTTTATCCAATTATGGGTAAAAAAAAGTTAAGTACAATGATTTGTATATCTAGCATTTATCATATAGTTGAATGATAGGGAAAAAACCACCACCGTCAAACAAAAAAGGACAATTAACTATTGTGCCCATTAACCATTGTGATAGAAAAATCATTCCTTTTGTCGTGCATATTTGTATAAGGTTCCCGTGTAAAACTGAAATGACTTAATCTTAAAAAGGTCATTTATAGCTTTTTGTATTTGATTTATTTAGAGTAAGATCGTTTGGGTGAATTTTGAGATTATATTTAGAAAATTCTTGATTTTTACATTAAATATCAAAATTGATAACGTTAAGTTACGTTGCATTTATCAATTTAGATGGAGTTGGACTGGTGTTTACCGAGTTATGCAATAAACTGTGGTTTACAGGACATGAACAAGTCTGTTATTAAATGGGTGCAATTGGTGCCTATATGAACACCTACAACAGGTCGATAAAAGTCATTGCAGAAACGTACACAAATATTGACAGGGAGAAAATTTACACATTCTAATTACTGATTTGAAATAATTTTTAAAACAAACCATATTAAAAAGTTTTATTTAAAAAATCAACCGTGAGTACGTAACGCCGCACAAGACATTCCCGACGTTCAGAGGGGAATATGAAGTTTTGTTCGACGTCATGTCTGATAGTTTCAACCAATCAAATATTGTTTTTCGTATCAAAATCATCATGCAGTGGAATAAAACCATTTATCTTTTGTTTCAAATAAAAAATACTTTGCATGGGTAAACTTTTAACATGTCCAGTATTACAGACTAAATAGTACATATCATTTAGAGTGACGGAATTTATTAGTTTAGTAAAAAAATATATAAAGAAATATACAATAAAGGTAATAGTAGTGGATCGGTGTTCATAAGTCATAAATTGATGGAGAGAAAACTCTGATTTACAAACGCAAACCGAGGGAAACAAAGCAACAACAGGAACACCGATGTGCATCAAGAAACGAACTATTTGATAACAACTGCCATATTCCTGAAATGGTACAGGACATTTTAAGAAAAACTGGTGGGTTTAACCGGGTTCATTTCCATGCCAAATCTCCGTCATTATGACAATGTGAAAAAAAAGCTAAAACACTACGTGACAGAAATTCAGCACCAACCCAAACAGGAACATTCATAACAGAGAAAACGCACAAAAAAAATATTTAATACTCGACACAACATGCAAAATACATAACAACAAACATATTCCATCAACGAAAAACACCACAGAATATCAAAAACAGTGACGAGCTTACGTAACTAACATGCAATCTCGACTTTTATACAATTACAATTTGTTCAATAGATGCTGGAATACCGATTCAGTGCATGAAGCGTGTTTTAGTCATCGTCCTCACCGGACCATGCCTTTGTGTTTGCATGATTATTCCTGTGAAATAAATTGAGGTTCATGCACTGAAAGTACGATTCAAGATACCTCATTGGAATATGACGTCATTGACTATTTCTTCCAAAACACCGCACAAGTCATATGATGAATTTAATATATTAACTACCTTTATTTGTCAAGTATTGGTGTTTAAGTATGATCACTGGTGTTAGGTAGTAAACAACATTCGAGGTCAGGGAAGGTCTGCATGACTCATTAGGTTTAGTTCAGATATATCCTTTTGAATTTTCAACTATGGGTAGAATAATTTGCGTACAATGATTTGTATATTTCACATTTAAAATACAGATGATATATCAGAAAGAAATGAACGCTGTTCATTTATGTAATATAATAAAAGTAAATAATATAATCACATTAATCATTATGGTCACTTTCGCTGACAATAAAAATGAAAAAGTTCTTATCAAAATCATTGTTATGACTATGAACTTAAAATATCATATTTGCATAACTCATACCACATAAAAAGAGCATTTGAACTACCGACGTTTATAAAGCGAACTAGTTGGGATACCTGTATATAAACTCATCATATATACGCCAGACGCGCGTTTCGTCTACAAATATTACCATCGTGAGATTGTGCAAAAAGGAACACACCCCCAAAAAAATGCATGTTTTTATGGGTTTCACGGGTCAAGCTGAAATGTCTTAATATGTATATTAACATCGTGAGATTATGCAAAAGGAACACCCCCCCCCCCCAAAAAA
The DNA here is from genome assembly GCA_019925275.1 of Mytilus edulis. Taxonomy (NCBI): domain Eukaryota; kingdom Metazoa; phylum Mollusca; class Bivalvia; order Mytilida; family Mytilidae; genus Mytilus; species Mytilus edulis. Next base: position 54,654,867 of record CM034357.1, on the reverse strand, counting down.
ATGGACAATTAACGATTATGGACGAAGACAATTATCCCTTTTTTCGTGCATATTTTTATAGGGATTTCCGTTTAAAACTGCCATGTCTTAATCTTAAAAGGACATTTATCGCTATCTTTATTTGTTTAATTTCAGTAAGTTCTTTGGGAGTAAATTTATTTAGAGAATTAGAGAAATATCATTATTGATAACGTTAGGTTTCGGTGAATTTATCAATTAACTGGAATCGGGTATTAACCAAGTTTTGCAATAAATTGATTTATAACAATACATTAACAAGTCGGATATCAAAAGAGCGCAATTGGTGCTTATATGAAAACCTACAACCGTTGGATAAAAGTCATTTCTGAAACGTACATTAACATTTTCTATGAGAAAATTTACAGGTTTATCATCTTATCACGCTTTCAGCAAGTATATCTTGTATATTCATCCGTTTTATGTCAGACGAATGCTTTATAAAAGTGGCAACAGATAAATTTGACAAACACGATGGCATTCATATTGATGACATTCTGATTTGATGTTCTGAACGTGAAAAAGAAGTTCTTAAATTGTGCATCGGGGTACAATTTTGATTTTAAAGCTGCTTGTTGTCTTTTAATTTATCCTATATAGAATTGTATTTCAAGTTTTAGGAGTATAATACCACCCTTGTTTTCCCAATAAGTCTTTATTACATTGGCATTTTTCAAACAATTGTTCACAATTTTCTTAGTTTCAAATAAAGAAATACTTGGCACGAGTAAAGTCTTATCATGTCCAGTATTACAGACTAAATTTTACAAAACATTATAATGAATGTAAGATCATAACCATCACTAGAAGTTAACCTATCAAATATTCCCCTCTTTTTTTCCTTGTTTACTAACTTTACTAGACATATAATCTTAAGTTTTCAAAATATTCCAAAGAAACACCTATATATATGTTCAGGACTCAGATTTGTTTCTGCAATGAACTGCAGGGTTAACTTCATTTTCCATTCCATATTTTCACGAAACCGAACACGTTAATAATGCTTGTAGTCTGTATGTTTATCTACGCTCATCCAAATGTTTTGTCCATGGAAAATGATATCAGTGCAGCAAAATCAAAATTGGTAGCCATTAAAATAATTACGATTGATTCATTTCATGAAAACCAAAACCTTTATCCCTAATTATCATGAACTAGTCCCCTAAATTGATGTCAATATTATACAATGCTAAAGGAATGCCATATAGGGAACCAGTTTCAAATTCGCTAATAAAAGAATCCGTTGTATATTCAAGTCTACAATGACCATCTAGACCCTATAAATATTATTATAATAATATAATCTAATTCTAACTCTTATCAATCCTTTGCGCAACGCCATTCATAAATAGGTGTATTTTAAGATTGATATTACGACGACTGTCGAAACAGGAGATGAACATTGAACAGGAGAAGTACGAGTGGCCGTTCATGTCATTTGCGGGATATTCTATCGCGTTAGAGAAAATAACGCGTTATGTTGTAAAACTATCGCGTTACTTTGTTAAACTAACGCGTCATTTCTTCAGTTTGTCGCGTTATTGTCCAAAACTAACGCGTTATTACAAAAAAATATCTCGTTATGTGATTTTTGCTATTTGTTTGAAATATTATCAAACTAACGCGTTAATTTTCATAAATAACGCGATATTTATCATTGACGCGATAGTAAGAAATAACGCGTTATTTTGTAAAACTATCGCGTTACTTTGTTAAAATAACGCGTTATTTCTACTTTTTGTCGCGTTAATGTCTAAAACTATCGCGTTTGTTCTATAAATGTAATCTAACGTGATATTTTATTGGAAATACACGATACGTTTTGTTATTTTTTTTCAATGTCGATAACCAATCACAAGTGCTGTTCCTCTCAGTGAGACTCGATAATCAATCCGAAGAGACAGAGGAGATAACACATCGAATGGGTACTAAATTGAAAATGTCTCTGGCGCAACTTCATGGATTGATCAACCGGACACGAGGGAAAGGGCTGCTCCAGATCCTGAATACGAAGATGAGGATTTCCTTTCAGTGTAATCCTATTTTCCCTCGTTCTGGCTAAGAGTTTGAAAGATTGTGGTCCATATGGGTTGATGATGACGATGATGTTGAGGAAAGAGGGATGTACAGTCCGGGTACATACACTTGTTTTATTCGCATAAAAACAAGGCTTAGAAATGTCTTTGGTCGACAAATGTTGCTTTGAAAATAAGGCAAAATATTTTTTTTTAAATAGTAATGACCTAAACCTTGACATTAGCATTAATTTTGATACAGTTTTGTTTAGCATGTTATATTTTTTAAGTACACCTATCAATGAAAGGGGGGGCATTAATATAAGATAAATCTTGTTTCCGAATTCGTTTGTAGGATGAAAATTTAAGGTTCTGCATTTTTTTGAGTTATCTCTGTCCTGCCTTTTTATTTTTTACTAGTTTACTATTTTTTTTTGTCTAGTTCTGTGTTTTTTTTATTAGTCTATCTTGATTTTTTTGGACAAGTTACTCATCTTGTGTTTTTGATTTACTCAAAACACCTGTCCTGCCTAATATTTCAAACTTCATCCATTTTCGCATGTTGTCCGGTGTTTCATTTCAAGGAGGTCTTGTCTGATTTACTTCCAACTTTTCAGATTTTAGATATGGATTGAAATTATTTTTTTAGGTTCGCCATAGCAAATTGCTCCAATCTACAAAGAGGTGACAATCGGGTTTAAAATTACTGAAACTTACAGGCACTTTAATTGTTTTACAGTTTGAATGAATATTTGTCTTAACCCTTTAAAAAATGAAATCATACCAATAACCCAACCAATTTTATTGTAAGCTGAATCTTTACAAGGAGCTACAATATTTATTCGTTATGGGTACTGTATAACTTGACAAGCACTAAAAATAAGAAATGTATATACATGGTTGACGAAATCTTAATATGGGATACAACTGGACGTAAACATAATCAACATTTTAGTGCTGGCTGTTCCACCTGCATACCAAGTTCCATGATTTTAGGTACCATTGTTCCTAGAACTGAGCATGGAACCGAACGTTCATGAGGATGATGCGGACATTGACACCGATGCCTACCCAATAGTTCACCTCGACTTAGTAGAGGCTTACTAAAATAAAATACTTTTGAAAATACACATCACTTTTTTCCAATAATTTTTAAAACTGATGCCTAGGTCAATTATAAAACAGAACATACACATATTGTTGGGGGAAAACAGGACCCATGGACCCATGACACAAAAAGTATTTTCTGATACTAGCATATGCCCTTGTTGGTCAGTAAATTTCCCAAATTAAGAAAAGAGACGGGGGGGGGGGGGAGTGTCAGTGATAAAAAAATGTGATTTTTTATCCTACATTGGACTATTGATGTCGTCCTTAAAGAGGGCATGATGAGCTGTCATTTAGACGTTGTTAATGGTTCTTATGATCTTATCCATTAACTGTTTACATACATATTAACCCCAATGTGTAAGCACACCCACACACACACACACGAAGGGGTACACCTCTGAAACTATTGTATTGTAGTTGGAATCAGAGTTATATAATGTCTCTGTTTAAAATCAATTTAATGTTTATTAGATTTTAAGTCTCTAAAATATCAAAATCAAATCAAACCTAATACTTTTACTGCCATATAAATCAAAACACGATCTCTGACAAACATATATACAAACATAAACTATACAATATCAGAATAGCAGTTCAAATTATTGTTTTGGGTCTCCCGTCCTCAGTTTTAATGACTGTCTATAAAGGAAACTGTATTTTTAATTATACTATGAGATGTGGGGTTAAGTAATATTTTAAGTTTGAGCATGTCATCGTTAGCAGCAGTATCTTTCCATTCAGAATTGATTTTCATGGAGTCGAAATGTTTTTCCCCTATAAAATTTATAATTAGGGCATTTGAGAAAGAAGTGTTTTCCGTCCTCTATCTCATTACAGAATTTGCAGTATCTCTGATCTCTAAGAATCTTGAGATGTCGACCCTTTTCTATTAAAAGAGTGTGTTCGCTTATTCTGATTTTTTTATATAGATTTCTGTAGTCAGAATGGTTATGATTTAGATAAAACTTTTGTTTCAAGATAATCTTAATATTTTTGTGTAGGGATATTTTATTACTTTCATTTAAGTTCTTTATCTTTTTTCCAATAGATAATTGAAAAAGACATTGCGATTTAATTTGCTTGTTTATGTTATTTAATGCTGTACCTGTATTTTGTATAGTTTTTATTATTTCTGGACTAATATCTAGTAATATTGCTTCTAATGCCAAAAGAAGGAAATAACACAGACTCTCATTGGATCATATTCGCGTATAATAGCGATAGTTTTCATAAAATGAAGAAATAACGCGTTAGTTTAAGAAAGTAACGCGATAGTTTTACAAAATAACACGTTAATACTTGAATAAATAATATTGCGTTAATTATGAAAACTAACGCGTTAGTTTGATAATTTTTCTAATTAATAGCAAAAAAGAAATATCGCGATAGTTTTGTGTAATAACGCGTTAGTTTTGGAAACTAACGCGTTAAAATGGAGAAATAACGCATTATTGTTGTAAAGTAACGCGAAAAGTAAAATAACCCGTTATTAAAAATAACCCGATAGAATATCCCGCAAATAACACGAACGGCCAGTCAAAGAGAAGAGTAACAAGGTTATTGAACACTTTTTTATCGATGAAATGAAAATAAAACGGAACTGTTTGGTGTTTGGTAAACAACCAAATTTTAAAGACAACACACACATCAAAGTTGGTGTCACTATTGCGGAGAGTTTTATCAGCAATATAGCAATTGATGTTGACCATGCTAAACGAATGTTCAAACCTGCCAAACATTCAGCAATAGAAGACAGTAGGACCATTTCTACAAGCACTAATAACGATCATAATCTCATTTGGTTTTCTCTATTCAGACAGCCAAATGGAGACATACTATGGATTGCATTCTGCAGAAATAAAAGACTTTCTTTGGATTCCAGTTTATGATGTAGCAAGATCACTCGGTCCAAAATCTAGAGTGCTTCCCTTTTTCTAAACATACAAAGATGTCTATTTTATCAGTTCGAAAACTAAAGCCTGTAATCAACAGTTGCAATCACCGCTCAGATGGGATTTGAAGGAAAAGCGATAATGAAGTTGGATATATTTGATGCTCAAAGCTGCATCTTGAGAGACATTACTCAATTTTGTTTTTTTTTTAAATTAACTCTTCCTGACACGGTACTATAAAGGAATTTGTTCAAGATTTTTAATGAACAGCATTGTGCAGCTGTGACTGTGGTGAGTGTATTTAAAGTCTTTATAGACAGAACGCATGCGCAATGCATAAAATGACCAATATGTAGAAGTTTTACAGCTGGAAGAGATGTTTAACAGTCTTAAGTGACGATAAATCCATTATAAAACAGTGACTTGGATGGATCTCTTGATTGTTACAAATGTTTCGATTACCTAGAATACAAATTTTTCAAAACTTGGATGAGACTTTGAAAAAAAGCAATATTCAAGTGACAAACATGTTATGTTGAATATGCTGACTATAATGGAGGAGATACTGACCAAAGTATATGATGGTTTCGTCAATTTGTCTATTTCGTTAGCTTCCCGCTCCTCGAAAAAATATCCAATCACTTCAGAAAGGTTATCAGCAGTTTTTTTTCTTTTGTGATGTTGAATATGCAGACTATAATGGAGATACTGACCAAAATTTATGCTTGTTTCGTCAATTTGACTATTTCGTTAGCTTCCCGCTCTTCGAAAAAATATCCAAATACTTCAGAAAGGTTATCAGCAGTTTTTTCTTTTTCTTTTTTTATTCAACAATACTGCAAATGCTGTAAATATATTTCTTCACTAGTACAGCTAGTTCCCGGATGTCATTAGGCATACATAAAAAAAATTCTATGAAAGAACTAGTTAAGGTGGTCAAGCACTGCAATCTGCTCGTGAAAGATCAGGCATCGGATCGTGAATGTAATTTATTGTAATTCTACTTCGAAATCTGTGATACAAAAAAGTAAATTCACAAAAAAATTGAACTCTGAGGAAAATTCAAAACAGAAAATCCTAATGAAATGGCAACAACAAAAGCTCAAACACATCAAAAGAATGGAATACAACTATCATATTGCTGACTTGGTACAGGCATTTTCTTATGTAAAAATCCAAATGAATTTTCAAAAGAGCGGAACAAATCTCCCAAAAAAATATGACTTTCAAAAGGATTCAACGCTCTCAATAATACTGTGCAACAAGATTAAAAGAAAATATGTCGTTCCTTATGAGAAAACAAAAAAGGCGCAACACTAGTATATGGGATTAATTAGAACAATTCACATTTTGTACCTATAATGGTCACATTCCAATATATCATGGTATATTTGAAACATAATCCACTGGTGTGTCAGATAGTACAGTAAAATAAAAGTATTTTTTTCCTTGAAATCGTTAATTTAAATTATGAAAATTTCTTTCTGCAACATATGGATAATTGACCATTTTCTTTGAAATTGCGAAATGTTTCATGATATGTAGTAATTTTTTTAATCTTTTCAATTGTAACAATATGCATGACGTTGTGAAATTAACTCAATCCCTGGTTTATATAACATATGATTTCACATTACTGCAACAACTGTCACCGATGTTTTAAAGAGGGACGAAAGATACCAGAGGGACGAAAGATACCAGAGGGACGAAGGATACCAGAGGGACAGTCAAACTAATCTCGACCAAGAAGACAAATCAAGGTAATAATTAAAAACTGATGGAAATCGCATTACTCAAAAGGAGGGGGACCAGGGGTTGAGGTCATAAAACTTTGCTCAGTGCTTGGGGTACAAAAATCATGCTCGAAATATGAAATCCAGCAATTTGATTGGTTGATTTTGGAGTATGAGTACAAAAAACTGACTTGGAAGTTTTATGACTTACAGTCACACAAATTGCTAGTAGGATACTCATACTTACAATGTCACCAAGTTGGTGTTTCGACTCAACAAGTGCCGAGTAAACTCATAACTTACATCTTATGTGTGTTAAGAGGGTAAGCATCTCCTGCTGTAATAAACTGCACATATCTTAATCACTTTCAATAACATCAACAGAAATGTAAACAGTACAAAATATACAGCAGTCTGAAAATAGACTGAGGGACTGAAAACCACTAAATACTTAATTTCGCCCTTTTAGAATATAATGCATTCAGAGTTATATTTTTATAAGCGTACACCATAAGAGGTAATAAACAATTGAGATTTGACCAATGACGTAACGTTATTTTTATTTTGGTGTGAGAACAATGATATTACCCAGAGTCCCTTAGATACTAAAAAGGTGAATTGTTCAGTGTTTCCATAGCTATTGAGAATATATTTGCAGTTAATTTGTTTATCAGTGTATCAACTTGGTGAATGTAGCCTTAGGTACATAAATTTAAATTGTTTGCATGACTATCGTTAACTCTGGCAGTATTAAAACGCATTCATCAGAAAGACTGAGAGATTTCGGAAACTACATTCGTATAACATAGACTGAATGATCATAATAGTTGTTTTGCTGTTGTTGCAATACCTATTTTATTGAGAAAAAAAATTAATAAAAATCGATCAAATTATTAACACTGCAAAGTCAGCAGTATACAATTGTTGTTTAGCCACTTTCAAAGAGTACATGGAAATGTGTGAGGGCGAACAAACAGACGTCATTGATAATGATAAGTTTACAAGACTACCTACACTGGTTAATTACATATTGACCAAAGCGTCATCTTAAAATGAAAATTACATGTATTATAATTCCTTGTATGAAGCTGTTTATTACTTGCGAATAATCGTGAATGTAAATCCTACGCAAATACGCAACTCAAAGCAATAAAAAATAAAAGTACGATAAGCGATGTTTCAGAAGGATTGGGTTTTTGTAAATTTTTTGGCATTTGGAGTTTCCTCTGCCATAAACCAATAAATTCATAAAGCATTTTTTAATTAAACAGTAGAACCAACATTTGATTTTTTTTTGTCAATTCAAAATATTTCTTTTTTTTATCTTGTTCGTATATTTTTCTAATTTCAGTTGAAATAATTTCGATATTTTACAATATTTCAATACCGATATTGAACAGATCGAGAGAGGACAGAATTTCTCGACGTACATTTATGCTCTAACTCGAGAACGCTTACAAATCCATATCTTGGCCTGTGAAGAACTCAACAATAGATAACATTGCATTGCATTAGACAGGATAGAAATACATATCCTGCATATAGGAAAAAAACCTTAAAAAAAAGGAAAAAGCAATAGATGAAAATGAAACTCTCCAAAAAGTCTGCCTCTCCCCCTCCCCCAATCTCCCTCCTAAAAAAATTATCTCACCAGAGTATAAAAAGGGTCTTCTCCTTAAGTTTTCCACTCTCAGACAAAGTTGACTAAGATAGATATGTGTTTGGTCATATTTTTTTTTAAGACCAATTGTTTTAAATAACTTTCCATCCTTCAATTCATCTGGCTTTCTCAAAGTCTCCATGAGGAATGTAACCCTGGTAATACACATTGACACTTAAAAAGTAAATTCACAAAAATACTGAACTCCGAGGAAAATTCAAAACAGAATGTCGATAAACCTGTAAGTGTAATTTAATTGTATATAAATCATTGGTCAAATCGAAGTTTATTCATATTACTCAAAGAACAATTCGCTGCAATATTTTATGATGTCAATAAAAGCAATAGAGCAAGATATATCCTTATTCATTTGCCTTGTCGTTAATTATGCATGTACATACATGCCTTACAAATGGACTTGGAAAAAAATAATGAACATGTTAGCGGGAATTTTCAAGGTTAACATTTGATTGTCTGTCGAAAATGATTTTTATTTAGATTTAATTTTTAGTAAACAGTGTTTTCAAGTGATCGTGATAGTACATGTGTTTGTTAGCAGCATCCAGTTAGTATAGTTTTTGTAAATATCAAAACAAACTTGGTTACGTTTCCGGTCGGTTTCAGTTGTTAATCAGAGACCTATAAGAAAGGCAAACCAATGTTTGTATTTTATAATATAAGTAAAAACAATATAACAATTGTATAATGCGAATGATCATTCAAAGTTTTAGAATATTCAAATATTAATTCTATTGAATTGAAATGCACAAGATGGGGAAAATAAAAACAAACTCTAAACGTAATACGGAAACAGCAACAACAATTTCAATGTCAATTTTTACGCATTACGTTAGTTACGTTGATGCTATCACGGCGAATGTAAAAAAAACCCACTTAACTTACAAAATATGGATAAAAGCCAGCAGTCGTTCATTGATATTCTTATCGCTCCGTCTTTCTAAAATAGGCTGCGATTTATAAATTAATTGCAACGCTCTGACGTCACTTAACTAAATTTTGCGTCAAGTTAATAAATGTATGGTACAAAAAGAATGCGTAGAATAAATTTACTTACATTTCAATATATTAATCAATTATTTATCATACTATATAGATATTTATCATGATTGTTAGAGAAAACTATTATAAACTTTTTTCTCAAATCACGCCGCATGTTACTGATCACGTACGTTTGCTAGGGGCTTTAAAGATTCTTGTGAACAAACAATAATAACAGATATATAAAAAGAATTAAAAGTACACGCAAAGAGAAAAGGCATTTAATAAAACACCATGTTTTGTACAAGATTTACTTACCCGTGAAAGTTGCAGCCAAGTACATACTACTCTTTAAACAAGTATTTCCCACCACGTTTGGTTGATCGTTAAATAAATAAAGATATTATCCAAAATTTTGTAACTACAATCCGGTCCCCATTTCTTTCCTCGAATGTGACTTAATGAGTTAGACCACTCGACGGTTTGTACTTACATGAGAAGCACAACGGATCTTCGTACCCTTCCTGAGAACATGAGATCAAACCTAGCTTTTTAAAAAGTGTTCGTGTAGGTTTTTTTTTGTTTTGAATATTGTTCTTTGTGCTTCCTAATTTTTGAAGTCTGTGTTGTTTATACCGGTAAAAGTCTCGTCTATCCTTTGTTATGAAAACGTGTTTTTATTTCATATTTCAGAAGCACCTGAGTTCACTCAGAGTACTAGTTGTAAGTAGGGTTCTTGCATGTTTCTCTTAAGTTTCTTGAAGTTTCTGTCATGTGTTTTAACAGCTCTTTAAAGTCTTTCGGTCATTTTTCGTTTTTTTTTGCCATTGCATTGTCAGTTTGTTTTCGACTTTTGAGTTTAAGTATACCTTTGGTATAGTCCGCCTCTTTTTTACATATGGTCAAAATATAGAAGAAGAATTAAAACTTTCCGACAATTGTTTGTTAATAAGGTAATGTCTAAGGCTTAGATAAGAGTCAATTACACATCCGCTGTTATGCAATGCCTAATCACTTGATAAAAATTAGCAACGTATTTTATAGGAACACGACGTTTGATTCATATGGAGAAGAATCTGCTCACCCTTTCCTGCATCACGTCCGGTTTTTTGTTTGTGAGGTTCTTGTTGCTCAGTATGCTAAATTGTTGTCTATTTTGTGTTTTGTGTACTTTGAATTTCTACTTGTCGTTTTTCGTTTTTTGCCATGATGTTGTCAGTGTGTTCTTGAATTATGAGTACGATTGTTCCTATGGTATCGTTTGTCTCATTTTTTTAAAGTTAGTTTGAATGAATATAACTGTATGTAAAACTGTTTAAATTAAATACGTTGAATGTGCATTAATTGAGATGTTAGTCGGACATTTTATTAGACCTAATTATCTAGTAACGTTTAAAGTGAAGTGCTAATAAAACTACGTAACATGTGAAAAAATCCTTGCATTTCATTAATTGCAATACTCATATATGAAGACCCTATTTCAATACTGAACGAATAACAATGAGATGAAAAACAACGATCCAGAGTTGTTGACGTATTTTCTAAACATATTAAAACTTAATCAAGAGTTGTCTCCCTTTTTCTGTTGTGAATTATAATTCACAAATACCAAATACTAACTAAAGACTTTCTGTATATTATACTCATTTGTGTAGAGGTTCCATCCTCTGTAATTCATATAAAACTTATACAAAAACAATCCTTTGAATTAAACAAACATTTTATTACACCAACTTGTAATTACATTTTCATGACTAGAATATACATTTTTTACTTTTTGGCAATACTTTGGCTACAGAGTATTCTATGATATTTTGTTGAGGCGCCAGGGTGACTACTGATTACCTACACACAATGGCTATCAGCTGACCTATGTTGACATAGTGTCATAAAACCCCTGGTAGTTAAACACGGTTACACCACCACCTACCATGGGGAGTGACCGGGGAAAACACTCGTATTACCAATGCTCCAGTTAGCGCCCCACCTGTTGGCAGGTGTAGGCCTCCCCTCTATGAGATGAGGTGGAGGAGGTCCCAGAGTAACCCATCTGTAGACCACACCGTTACCACTAACCACATTTTCCAAACCTGCAAATTTTATAACTTGTCAGGCCCAGAGCAAGGGCCGAGTGAAATAATCCCCCAATCACTACCAGTCTCCCTGGACCTCCCCCATTCAAAATTGACTCTGCGCCTTAGGATAAAAGAAGATAATTGATTTTTTTAAAATGTCTTGTTTTCGTTCCAATTAATATAATTGTTAATTAATAAAAACTAAAATTAATGCTGGATGCTCAAATCACAATAGTCCATAATATGTTAATAAAGTGCTTAATAACGGAAATGTCCAATTCATAGAAACGCAAGTTTATTCGAAATTATCCTGTTTTGGTCCAATACTATGAAGGTCCTGCTTGGATACTGGTAACCATAATATGCCAATCAAATACAGCAAACAGATGCCTGAAAATATAAAACAAAAACAGCAGCAACTATTCTCATAGGGAGGGCGGGCGGGTTTTAAAAGTTTAACTAATTTGTGTAACACCTGCTTTCTAGTCGACAGCAAATTAACAAGTGCCCGATTCGGGAATTCCAAAATTCTAATTCAAGCTGATACGGGAATTCCAAAATTCTGATTCAAGCTGCGAGCGCCCTCTATGGCCATGCCGAATATGGCAATGAGCTACAGGCTGCAACACCCACACACCCACACAAATATTTGATTGAATTAAACCAGATTATTGAAAATATGAAATTTTTATAATCTCTATTAATTGCAATACTCATATATGAAGACCCTATTTCAATACTGAACGAATAACAATGAGATGAAAACAACGATCCAGAGTTGTTGACGTATTTTCTAAACATATTAAAACTTAATCAAGAGTTGTCTCCCTTTTTCTGTTGTGAATTATAATTCACAAATACCAAATACTAACTAAAGACTTTCTGTATATTATACTCATTTGTGTAGAGGTTCCATCCTCTGTAATTCATATAAAACTTATACAAAAACAATCCTTTGAATTAAACATACATTTTATTACACCAACTTGTAATTACATTTTCATGACTAGAATATACATTTTTTACTTTTTGGCAATACTTTGGCTACAGAGTATTCTATGATATTTTGTTGAGGCGCCAGGGTGACTACTGATTACCTACACACAATGGCTATCAGCTGACCTATGTTGACATAGTGTCATAAAACCCCTGGTAGTTAAACACGGTTACACCACCACCTACCATGGGGAGTGACCGGGGAAAACACTCGTATTACCAATGCTCCAGTTAGCGCCCCACTGTTGGCAGGTGTAGGCCTCCCCTCTATGAGATGAGGTGGAGGAGGGTCCCAGAGTCAGCCATCTGTAGACCACACCGTTACCACTAACCACATTTTCCAAACCTGCAAATTTTATAACTTGTCAGGCCCAGAGCAAGGGCCGAGTGAAATAATCCCCCAATCACTACCAGTCTCCCTGGACCTCCCCCCATTCAAAATTGACTCTGCGCCTTAGGATAAAAGAAGATAATTGATTTTTTTTAAATGTCTTGTTTTCGTTCCAATTAATATAATTGTTAATTAATAAAAACTAAAATTAATGCTGGATGCTCAAATCACAATAGTCCATAATATGTTAATAAAGTGCTTAATAACGGAAATGTCCAATTCATAGAAACGCAAGTTTATTCGAAATTATCCTGTTTTGGTCCAATACTATGAAGGTTCTGCTTGGATACTGGTAACCATAATATGCCAATCAAATACAGCAAACAGATGCCTGAAAATATAAAACAAAAACAGCAGCAACTATTCTCATAGGGAGGGCGGGCGGGTTTTAAAAGTTTAACTAATTTGTGTAACACCTGCTTTCTAGTCGACAGCAAATTAACAAGTGCCCGATTCGGGAATTCCAAAATTCTAATTCAAGCTGATACGGGAATTCCAAAATTCTGATTCAAGCTGCGAGCGCCCTCTATGGCCATGCCGAATATGGCAATGAGCTACAGGCTGCAACACCCACACACCCACACAAATATTTGATTGAATTAAACCAGATTATTGAAAATATGAAATTTTTATAATCTCTATTAATTGCAATACTCATATATGAAGACCCTATTTCAATACTGAACGAATAACAATGAGATGAAAAACAACGATCCAGAGTTGTTGACGTATTTTCTAAACATATTAAAACTTAATCAAGAGTTGTCTCCCTTTTTCTGTTGTGAATTATAATTCACAAATACCAAATACTAACTAAAGACTTTCTGTATATTATACTCATTTGTGTAGAGGTTCCATCCTCTGTAATTCATATAAAACTTATACAAAAACAATCCTTTGAATTAAACATACATTTTATTACACCAACTTGTAATTACATTTTCATGACTAGAATATACATTTTTTACTTTTTGGCAATACTTTGGCTACAGAGTATTCTATGATATTTTGTTGAGGCGCCAGGGTGACTACTGATTACCTACACACAATGGCTATCAGCTGACCTATGTTGACATAGTGTCATAAAACCCCTGGTAGTTAAACACGGTTACACCACCACCTACCATGGGGAGTGACCGGGGAAAACACTCGTATTACCAATGCTCCAGTTAGCGCCCCACCTGTTGGCAGGTGTAGGCCTCCCCTCTATGAGATGAGGTGGAGGAGGTCCCAGAGTCACCCATCTGTAGACCACACCGTTACCACTAACCACATTTTCCAAACCTGCAAATTTTTATAACTTGTCAGGCCCAGAGCAAGGGCCGAGTGAAATAATCCCCCAATCACTACCAGTCTCCCTGGACCGCCACATGAGAGCCCAAGTCAGCTTCCAAATTGACATTGGTTTTCACTCCACAAAATTTTTTTATTGACTCTAAGGAAAAGTTGATTATGTGTGGCTAGGACCGACTCCCCTATACACAAACCTTGTATATTATTCAAGAAAACCTGATTTCCAAGTTTGTGACAAATAAGTTCCATTTGTTTTGTATAAAGACACTTCACTTGCCTAATTTCTGTGTAATATAGCTTTACCCTCTTTTCCGTAACAAATGATTTTGGCACTAAACACACCTTTTTACTGTTCTGTTCTATTATTGCACCACATTTCAAGGTGCAACATGCCAGTATCGCACTGTAGCAATTAAAGGCCATATATTAAAACTTTTTAAATAAAGCCTGGTTACGTAGGGTAGACCATTTTTTCAAATTCAATAACCCATTGATGTCAATTCAATAATATGGCTCAAATCAATAGCTCCACAGAGAATAATAATAAAATGGGGAGATGGTAAAAAAAATATTCTTTTTGCAAACCAATATGGAGTTCAAATTTAAAGAGACTATAGAGACAATAACAAGTGGAAACAAGGAGCTATGTTCATAAACATCGGAACAGTAACTTATCTAGAAGTGACATATTTTTCAGATTCGTAACTTCATACCGCAGAAAATTAAATAACATTACCAAACATACTTAAATTACCATATCTGAATTTACACTGAATTATAACCAACCAACATGTAATTCATTTGCGATACCGAAAAATCTGAAATATAACATGAATACGAACAAACTAAAATAGACCGAAATAAAACAATTGAAGATGCTAATGTACTATAGTTATGCACCGCACATAAAGAGTAAAAGGCACCAGACTGAGAGAGACTTATTGAAAACATATATGACTGTAAATAATTGTGGTTAATTAAGTTAGTGCAGTGATATAACTGTAGGTTTAGGATTTCATAATTGAACATTAAAACTTGTAGCTATTTAGTTCAATTGAGTGCAAATTGAATTTATTGCTTTCATTCACTGGAGATTAATCTTGTTTATCTTGATCATCTTAATTAAAAGGGGGAGGATTGTTATGTTAACAACAAACAAATGGAAGTGTTTAACGACCTTGTCTGGTTATGTTTACATTATACGTTATCACTAATTTATAGTTGAATCGGCTTATAATTAATACTGACAGTTAGGAATTTATAATCATCAGATTAGCGGATGTTGTGTATTTGTCCTTTAACCCTGTGATTGCACTGACACGCTGTTTTGTACTATGGGAGATGTGATGTGTAATAGCCAATATTCACCGTGTATATTTCCCCAAGATAAATTTGGATTCTTCTCTATTTTTAGCCTAAATTGCTCGTCATAGGTGGCCCAGCTTTCTGACCTCGTTGCCGCTAGTCTTATATCGCGCATATATTTTAACAATTCCTGTGCCCGTGTGCAGTATTTCTCAATGTAGACACTCATAAAAACCATGAATGCTGAAGTCCATTCATTTGTGGACAAATTAACACTCGACGATCTTTTTTCAATGCAAATTTTTCCCCTTTTTAATTTCAAATCGCCCTCGTCCACCTCTTCCATTGCTTTTTGCGTTCTCAAAAGAGAATGCAGCTCAATAAACTTTCCCTCCCAAATTTTTTCCTTAATTTTAAAAGGCACGTGTTCCCCCACTGTGTCATGAATGCTAGATTCTTGTGAAGGAGTGAAATCAATGGAATTATTTGCAATTTCAAAGTTTTTGTGTAACGGGTCGTGCCTTAAAGAGGTGAACGCTCGTGCATCCTCCTCCGACTCATTACCTGATGAAAAATCAGTAGTTTCCACCGGTCCTTCTGCCACCACGTGTCCGACCCCTTGTGTTTTCTTTGCAATTCTTCTCCGGCCAGCTCCGTCCTTCTTTTGGGTTATTTCCTCGTTCTGCATTATCTGTCCGCCTGTCCTGTTAGCCGTTCTTCTCTTCTTTCCCATGGCCCTTGATGGCGATCCTACGGCATTTCTCTTGTTTGGCATCTTTTCTTTTTCTTTTAAAAGTTTAACTAATTTGTGTAACACCTGCTTTCTAGTCGACAGCAAATTAACAAGTGCCCGATTCGGGAATTCCAAAATTCTAATTCAAGCTGATACGGGAATTCCAAAATTCTGATTCAAGCTGCGAGCGCCCTCTATGGCCATGCCGAATATGGCAATGAGCTACAGGCTGCAACACCCACACACCCACACAAATATTTGATTGAATTAAACCAGATTATTGAAAATATGAAATTTTTATAATCTCTATAATATCTGTAATTTATTTCCATTATTGATTTTTATCACACTATAACAATTAAGGTGGTACCCAACATCTTCACTAAAATTAATTTGGCTCGTTTAATTTTCATAAAATTTTGACAAAGTATTTACTTTGACCCTTTGACAAAAATATAAAAACTTCAAAAAATTTAAACCATTGAGAAGCTTAATATTCTCTTTATAGCTGATTTAATAGAGTTATCTCCCTGTAGTGTTAGGTACCACCTTAAGATATATCTATTTTTCGAGTTCAAGGAAGTTCTTTAGCACGCAATAAAAGATGTTTAGGAATAAAAATCAAAAATATATTTTTGTACAATAAACTGATATAAGCCATATTTGTTATCGTTATCATAAACTGTTTCCCTCAATTTTCGGTTAAAATCTTTGTTGATGCAAATAAAAGAAGATCTTATTGATACCCCAGATAAAAACATGATTCATAATCACTGAAAATAGACCAGCCTGAAACTCAGTTGAATAAACAAAAGAAATTGAACTCTTTAATTTGTTAGAGAAGGTGAAAAAGACCAAGTTGGCAAATTTGAGTTGTTTTAAAATATCTATTTCGATGGCCTTAATAATTTTAATAGTGTGCCTAATTTAGGTTTTAAACTTTTAATACATATTATGAATGTTAAAATTTTGGCATAGGCCTTTAAGATATTAGTTAATTTTTTTTAAATTATAGACCAATTTTCACTAACTGAAAGTAAACTGTGGTAAGTGCAAATACATGTGAATCTTTTCTGTGCATAAACATACATGCTTTAAAGCTGAGACGACATTATAAAAAAAAAACAAGCAGATAAAAGCAGCTCTGCTATTGTCATATGAGGCAGTGCGTCTTGCTCTCTGATGAGATATTTTATAAGAAATAAGACTCTGACCCCACCCTTTAATTCAACAAAGAAGTCACCACAAACTTGAAAATCAAGTGTGAACAGAGTCATATTGATAA
Source organism: Mytilus edulis (assembly GCA_019925275.1). Classification (NCBI taxonomy): domain Eukaryota; kingdom Metazoa; phylum Mollusca; class Bivalvia; order Mytilida; family Mytilidae; genus Mytilus; species Mytilus edulis. The sequence continues at coordinate 54,637,362 of CM034357.1, read as the reverse complement.
AGGCATATTTATCCAAGCGCTCTAGGTAAGTCTTTTAAGGACGAGGCGCGCGTTTGGCAGAAATATAAATTTAATTCTGGTATCTATAAAGAGTTTATTTAAATATCTCAAACCTGACAAAAACTTAAGGCGTTTCTATGTTCTGCCCAAAATAATCAATGTCAATTATCCAGGTTAACCAATTGTTTCTGCCAATGATCACCCCACACAGAATATATCAGAATGTATGGACTTTCATTTAGCATGTGTAAGACCACATGTAAAAAATTTATTATAATATATACAAGACAAAACACACTTTCTTCAGAAAATGCAATCGTTGAACTCTCTCCCACCTGACACAATCATTGTCTCGCTTGATGTTACCTCCCTCTATACAAATACATCCCAATGACGATGGTATTAAAGCCTGTAGGGAAGTCTGAAACTCTCGAAACACCTAAAATCAACCAACTGATGTCTTGTCCTGCTTCTGACTTTCGAATTGAAATGCAATAGTTTCACTTTCGATGGTGAATACTTTTTTTCAGATAATTGTACAGCAATAGGATCAAAGATGGCCCATCTTATGCCACAATTGTAATGGGCAAAATTAAAGAAAAACATCTCAGTTTTAGTGAGAGGAATAACCTATAACATTTTCTTATTTTAAGGCTGTATAATTTCACACAAGAAATAAAGTACCGGTAATTTACGATGAGTTTTTGATTTAATTGTAGTTGATTCGTAACTTTTCAACCTTAATATGTACTCCTGTAAACGTACCAAGTTGAATAACGTCTTCATGTTCGCCTTCTTTCGTTTCCAATTATCGCGAATTGCAGTTTTATCAATTTGATATTTTTTAATATATAACACTTATTGTTTATTTGCATGGTCCAAAAACAATATTTGCTGATAAGGTGATGTCTTAAGGATTAGATAAGAATCAATGACACAACCGCTGTTATCATACCTTACGTATATTTCAAACAATTCTATTGGATCAAACGTATTCACGTGACATGGAATAATTCAGTTAATTTTCATTCAATTGCAAGGAAGGTCGAATAACCCTAAAGAATTTACACCAGCGGTGAATATCCCTATTATTCACCGGTGAATAACCTTTTGAGTTTGTTTTTTTGTACTTGAGTTACCTCCCATAAAAATGACGTCACAAATGTAAAAAAACAAAATGGCAGCGTTCACGTTACACTGGAAGCCCATCGAGAGACGAGGAAATACGGCATTGGACATAAATAGAGCTGAGAGTGGCAGCAGCCGATGATGTCTCTTATAAACGGTCCTTTTCAGGACCATCAATATTTTACAAAAAGATTCTACTTTTGTTGTATTTTCGAGAAAATCGAACGTACATGTATTTTCAAACGTCAGTCTGTGTGTTATGTTAAAAATATAGACTAGTATGTGTTCGAAATGCACTTCCACTGTTAGTTCGGTATAATAAAACAATTGTGGCCCCTTAGAATCGATGAATATCCAAAATTGTCAACCCTCAAAAGTTATTTCACTTCAGGCTGCGACCTCAATGAAATAACCTTCTCGCGTTGACAATTTTGGATATTCACCTCTTCAACGGGCCATAATTGTATATTATGCAATGTCTCTTTGATATAACTTAATAATAATAGTCCTGGTATCTATGATGAATTTATTTAGCAATGTATTTTATAGGAGTAACTCTACGTTTGACCCATGTGGAGAAGAATCTGCTTACAAATTCTGTATCATCATCAGTTTTTTGTGAGGTTCTTGTTGCTCAGTAATCTAAATTGTTCTCTATGTTGTGTTTTGTGTACTTTTAATGGTCTTCTGGTCGTTTTTCGTGTTTTGCCATGACATTGTCAGTTTGTTCTTGAATTATGAGTGTGAATGTTTCTTTGGTATCGTTTGCTTCATTTTTGCAACATTAGTTTGAAATGAATATAACCGTTGGTAAGACACTGAATCCGTTAAATGGGTATCGATTGAAATGCTAGTCCAACAGTTCTATTAAATCATAATAATATAGTAACGTGTAAAGTGAAGTGCGTATGAATCAGTACATAACGTGTAAGCATTCCGTAATTTTCATGATTACGGTAATACATTTTCATTACTAATTTCTATCACATGATAACACATAAGATATATTTATTTTTCGAGTTCAGGGAAATTCTTCATGACGCAATGAAAGATGTTTACGAGTACACACAACAAATGGAAGTTTTAACGACCTTGACATGCTATACAGCCCTTACATGGTCGGTTTACGAGTACAATGAAATTCTGTATGACATATTTTTTTTATCGTTCTTAGGGACCGGTCAAAATTTATCGTCACATAGGACCGGTGCAAAAAATAAAAACATTTAATAAAAGTTACAACCCTATCGCTTTCTGACTGAAAAAAAATGATGTCCTATGCCAACTTAGTAATAAAAAAGTTGGTGTCCTATCCTACTTTTCCAATGTATTGTAAATAAAAGTATACTTAATAGAGGCATTTAACATATGTTGTCTTTATAATATGATCAAAAGCAACAGTTTCATGTTTTATTTTTTTGATTCACAAACAATTACAGGCATGGCATTATCATAAATTATACTATGAATATAGCATTGAAAAAAACAAAGACATTGCATAATGCAATCAAACCACAAATAGGTGTTTGTTAAACTGAAAAATTAATGAAGCTGCATGTATCTTATATAGAATTTTATCAATACCTTTAAATATTAATTATAAAAACAAGCTCCAGGAGAAACATGAAACTCAATAGCATTTGGTTGAACTCATATATATATTTTAACCTGAAGACCCATAGGTTGCCTTGGAATGTGTTTTTTATTAGGAATGGTAATAATTGCTTTAACATTTTCCCACTTACAGAAAATGTACCTGATGTGACCCCCGAATTTTTGCTACTTTGTTGGATGATATAATGTACATGATGTACATGATGTATGTTTGTTGCACTTCACCATATCAGTGAAATTAAATTTTACAGCCAAACAACAAAAAACTAAATGACATTGGATTCAGTAAGCTTGATATATATCTAAGATAGCTGCATAGTTTGAGTTGAATTTAAAAAGTTATAAAAAAAAATTAAAGTGTACTATCTCTATTTTGTTCGAACTGCAAATTCTAGCTTTTTTGACCTAGTTTAATTTAATTCTTGAATTTGACAGCAATACAACAAAAAACAAAATGACCTGGGATTTAGTAAGCTTAATATATATATCTAAGATAGCTGCATAGTTTGATGAAAATCCAAGTTGATTTGAAAAAGTTATTAAAAAAATTAAAGTGTACTATCACTATTTTGTCCGAATTGCAAATCCTAGCTTTTTTTACCAAGATTACTTTAATTCTTAAATTTTATAACAATACAACAAAAAACTAAATGAAATGGGATTTAGTAAGCTTGATATATATCTAAGATAGCTGCATAGTTTGATGAAAATCCAAGTTGATTTGAAAAAGTTATAAAAAGAATTAAAGTGTGCTATCTCTATTTTGTCCGAATTGCAAATCCTAGCTTTTTTAAACCAAGATTACTTTAATTCTTAAATTTTACAGCAAAACAACAAAAAACAAAATGACCTGGGATTTAGTAAGCTTAATATATATCTAAGATAGCTGCATAGTTTGATGAAAATCCAAGTTGATTTGAAAAAGTTATTAAAAAAATTAAAGTGTACTATCTCTATTTTGTCCGAATTGCAAATCCTAGCCTTTTTTTTACCAAAATTACTTTAATTCTTAAATTTTACAGCAATACAACAAAAAACTAAATGAAATGGGATTCAGTAAGCTTGATATATATCTAAGATAGCTGCATAGTTTGATGAAAATCCAAGTTGATTTGAAAAAGTTATAAAAAAAATTAAAGATGCCTATCTGAATTTTTATATAATAATTTTAAAATTTTATTTTTACATATTGTATATTATACTTGTTATTTTAAGTTTTGTTATAAATGTATTAAAAATTATTTCAAAGTAATCGTTTGAAAAAAAACTTGTGTCCTATGGATATTATCTGTGAAAAAAGTGATGTCCCAACAAAAGCTATCCGGAAAAAAGTATCTGTCCTACTGCACTTTGCACCGGTCCTATGTGTAGATAAATTTTGACCGGTCCCTTATAAACTGGTTCCTTCAATTTTCGGGTAAAATCTTAGTTGATACAAATAATAGAAGATCTTAAAGATACCCCAGATAGAACACCAGATTCATAATCGCTGATAATACCCCAGGCTGAAAAGAAATTGAACTGTTTGTTGGAAAAGCTGAAAAGGGCCAAGTTGGTATATTTGAATTGTTAACATTTGTTTCGGTGGCCTTTAAAAAAATAATAATGTGCCTAATTTAGGATTTAATAGATATTATGAATTTGTTTTACTTAAATTGTGTCATGGAGCTTCAAAATATTTGTTAACTTTTAAATTATAGACAAATGTTCACAAAACAGTTGATTGTGGTAGTGCAGATACACGTGGATATTTTCTGTGCATAAACATTAATTCGGCCGGGAAAAAATGAATCTATAGATATATTTAAAAAGTGCCGCTTCCCAAACATTCAACAATTTATCGTTTTAAGAAAATACAGCTGCGTGGTTGCTTTAAAGCTGAGGCGACATTATAGAAAAAAAAACAGAAGATAAAGGCGGTTATCTTTGACAAATGTGATTCCATTCAAGACGCAGAACAAAAATTATTTGATGGCAGATGAAATTCGACTTTGACCCTACCCCTTAATTCAACAAAGAAGTTACCACAAACTTGGAAATCATGTGTGAATAGGGTCATATTGATGAAGACATATTTAAATATCTGAAACCACAAAAAAAATATCATATGCCGCAATTAAACCAAGTCAATATTCTTAGTAGACCAATTGATTCTGCCAATGACTACCATAGAGAGAAAACATCAGAATTTACCATCCTATACTTAAGAGATACCGCACTATTGTAATAAAACGGAATCTTTTGAACTCTCTACCTCCTGAACAAATCCTTGTCATGTTGATGTTATCTCTCACTATACTTACATTCCCCATAACAATTGCATTAAAGCCTGTCTGGAACTATCGAAACATCTTACACCCACCAACTGAATGTCTTGTCCAGTGTCTGACTTTCATATTAAAATGCAATTACTTCACATTCAATGGCGAACACTTTTGTCAGGTTAAAGGAGAAACAATGACAACAAAGATGACCCCTTCTTATGCAATATTTTTATGGGCAAATTACAACAACAAATTCTCAATTCTTCTCTTAATTAACCTCTCTTTTTTTTTCGATTCAACAATATTGACATAAAGTGAATATTACAAGTTCTCATTCAATATGCTAACATCTAAAAAAAAACCTTTATGAAATGCTGTACACCAAGTTTAATTGTTAAACAGCAATATGTGCATTAAAAATTCAAATAGAGTGTTAAAAAATATTCCTTTATGACATCTCTGACTCTAAGATTTTTTATCTTAACACTGCCCCGTCAGTGAAAGATGAACTCATATTGACAGATCTTTATTATAAGCCGACAGACAAACATCAATAACTTTCTCCGGTGACTTGTCATCCTAAACATTGCACCAAGAGAGTTTCATATAGCCATGCAATACGAATAAACGGATTTGCTCGAACAATGAAACTGCAACAAAAAAGGCGACTACAAGAACTTTGCGGTCACATAAAAACCAGGGCTACAGAAAAAAAGACATTGGTAAAGTGTCTAGATGAACTTTTACAATATAAAGACAAAAAATTCAACAAAAGGGTGTAGTTTGTGCTGACTCATCATTTAAAATTTATCAGGTTATCACACTATATCCGAGAAAATTTGAAAGAAATCGAAAAACATGCTAAAACTATCCAAGATCTTTCCCGATCCACCTGTTCTTGCTCCGAATGCCCAGAGCGTCAATGGCATGCTGATGAAAACTAATTTATTCTCTAAATTAGACTCCTAGTCTGTGGGCTCTTGCAAGGGATGCAGAAACAAACGATGTCTGACTCACAATCAAATACTGAATACCCAGGCTTTTACAGCAAGACAACTGGTATGGAATAAAAATGTTTTATATCTTTTACATTGTACATGCGGTAAACAGAATTTTTGTGACGTATTGGACGCTGAGAAGCCCTTTCATTAACGTCGGAATGGCCATTGAAGCATGTTTTTGTTAGTGGCATATCTATGCAGTCTCTATTGTAGTTGATGGACCAGGATTATGTCAAAGAAATACTCCTCCTTTTAGAAAATAAAATAACGTTCATCCGAGGATACCAAGACTTATGTGATAAATATTCTGATCAACTGCCCAAATACCGGTAATACACGATGGTCTTGAAATATACATGTTAGGTACTGACGCTGTTTATCATCTTATATCAATTACGTGTTATAATATTATTTTATTTGTCTCTGTGAATAAAGACCTGAGAGGTTTAGTAAGACACTGATACTGATGTAACTCTGATTAGTGTTTTTATATTCTCAGAACCAAATGCACACATGTGCGTGCATTGCTTTTGAATTTCGATGATTTCGTATCCAGGATGCAGCAAGATTGTTCAGTTCAAAATCTAGAATACTTCTCTTTTTCTACAGGTTCAATCGTTGTTACTATGTTTCAGTTTTTTTTGTTATTGATAAAGACAGAACGTCAGCATGGTAGGCTTGGAATGTGTTCGAAGAATGCAGCATTTGTAGTCTTGCATTGCGAGTATGGATAATGACGTTTCTATACCAGTATTTTTGTGACTTAACTTTTTTTCAAGCTTAACGCTCCTCTACAACAACTCCAAGCTCTTCAAAAATGTACGCAGCAATTATTTTTCCTGAAACAAACAAATGATGTCTGACTCGCAATCAAATACTGAATACCCAAGCTTTTACAGTCAGACCACTTATATGGAATAATCAATATAATTGTACAATGTTAAAATTGCAAGTCTTCAAATGCTGTATATCTTATACATTGTACATGCGGTAAACAGAATGTTGGTGAAGCATAGGCCGCTGAGCAGCCATTTCATAAACGTCGGAACGGCCATTGTAGCATTAATGAATGTGATCAAGACCTTCCTCTCAGTCGACATAATAGAGCACTTGGTCACACTTCGTCAACTCTCAATCGACTGACCATTACAATCATAGACCACAACACTGCTTTGTCTATAGAGGATACACTCGTTAGGAAAAGATTTCAGATAAGACAATTAAAAACTTTTGCACCATATGGGATCAATGAAAGTGAGTTCTTCTTATTCGCGCACTGTTTTTTTATTTTTTTTAAGTACAATTCCATGTCGTAATTAATGTTTTTGTTAGTAGCATATCTATGCAGTCTCTATTGTTGTTGATGGACCAGAGTTATGTCAAAGAAATTCTCGTCCTTTTAGAAAATAAAATAAGGTTCATCCGAGGATACCAAGACCTTGAATATTCCGTATCAAATACCGGTAATATACGATGGTCTTGAAATTTACATGTAAGGTACTGACGTTGTTTATCATCTTAGATTAATTACGTGTTATAATATTCTTTTATTTGTCTTTGTGAATAAAAACCTTAAAGGTTTAGTAAATCACTGATACTAATGTTACTCTGATTGGTGTATTAATATTCGCACAACCAAATGTACACATGTGCGTGCATTGATTTTGAATTTCGATGATTTCAGATCCAGGATGCAGCAGGATTGTTCGGTTCATAATGTAGAACGCTTCTCTTTTTTTATAAGTTCAATGGTTGTTACCAGGTTTTTCTTTTTTGTTTTTTTTTTTAAAGACAGAACGTCAGCATGGTAGGCTTCGAATGTGTTTGACGAATGCAGCATTTGTAGTCTTGCATTGCGAGTATTGATAATGACGTTTCTATACCATATTGGAAATCTGCTTCTTGTGGCTGTACAGATAATTGTTTCAGACACTGCTAGTGCTTTGGTCAAGGGTTGTCCTACACTGAAGTGTGCAGTTGTACCTTAGAAATAATTCATAGTTCTCATAATGCCAATATGTATTTGCGTTATCAATAAAGAATTACTAGTATTCACATGCAAAAACGCTGATGGATCCATTATAAAAAGTGGTTGAAATAGATCCCTTTTTTACAGATCTTTTTAAACGAGAAAATGTAGACTATAATTAGCAGCAATCATTCTTCTTGTAAACACGGATAACAGAATAATTTGTTGAAAAATTTGTTGAAAAATGCGAAATATTTTATAATTTGTAGTTTATCTGTGAAATTTTTTTTCAAATTTCTTTTGTTATAAAATTGTTGACGTCATGCAATAACACAATCATCGTCTGACGAGTGAAAACTTTATATACAAAAAGTTATTTTGATCAATAAGTTTTTATCATAACAGTGGTGTATTATTGAAAAAAATATTAAGTTTATCTCATCCTTAGATTTTCAGAATTTTCAAGGTCACTTGGCTCTTTTGTTGCTAATAGACTGTGGGTTCAACAGTGACCTGCTTTCCATCTCAATGGCAACTGTAGTTTGTCGATGTTTAAATCTCATAAATCGATAAAGGCGACAGGTAATCAACAAACTTGAGGGAATTGCAACCGCTGGATGTTTACTGATTTATATTTCAGTCTAGTTGGGGATTTATATGACCCAGACAAAAAGTTAAATCACGAAAATACCTTACTCTGAGGAAAATTCAAAACGAAAAGTCTCTAATCAAATAGCAAAATCAAAGCTCAAACACATTAAAGGTACACACACACACACATATATATATATATATATATATCACAAGTTAATTGTTGTCTGTTTAGTATTAAATTTATATTAAGATCCATTTTGTGCTTTTGACGTAACTATGTGCTTATATATCCCATCATACTTTGAACAACAAAATTATTTTATGAAGTGACTCTGTACCTATGTAGCTTGTCATACTTTGAATGACAAAATTATTTTATGTATTAATATTACTTTTACTGTAAACCCCCTTTTTTGTGATATACATTTGACTCTGTACTTATGTATCCCGTCATACTTTGAACCACACTATTATTTTATTTTTAAGTCTCCCAAACAAAGTTTGGAGACTTATTGTTTTTGGTCAGTTCTTATTATTTTTATTATTCTTCCTCTTCTTCTTCTTCCGCCACTTTAAAAATGAACTTGTCCGCAGCGGTTCTCCTAAACGGCTTTTCAGATTTACTTAGGATTTTACAATATGTTAGACTAACATGTCTAGGTGAGCCATCAATCTTTCGTTTGTGCATTGGGGTCTATTAAGGGGTATTTTGGGGGGTAGAAAGGAGGGAGGGGTTTACTATAGAACCCTATGGGATTTTATTTTCTAAAATTTTCAAATGAATATAACTTGAAAACTGTAAGTGATAGATACATGCAGTCTTCAGAAATGATTAAAGGACAATAAAACAAATCACATGAAATATAGGAGGAGTCCCTAAGGGGTCATCCCCACCCCCTTCAATTTGAGAATATGCTTTTATCTTGTAAACGGTCCAGATCCCCACCCCTAAAACATATATATTCTTGAATGGGACGATAAAACAAATCAAATAAAATTAAAGGGAAGTCCTTGGGGGTCATCCCCACCCCGTTCAATTTGAGAATGTGCTATTATCTGGTAAACGGTCCAGATCCCCACCCCCAAACCATATATATTCTTGTAGGGGACAATAAATCAAATGAAATGAAATAAAAGTGATGTCCCTAGGGGCTCACCCCACCCCCTCTTGTTTGAAAACTTGTAAACGGTCAACATCCCCACCCCTAAACCATATCTTTTCTTGTATGGGACAATAAAACTAATCAAATGAAATTAAATGAAAGTTCCTGGGGGTCACCCCCACCCCGTTCAATTTGAGAATGTACTATTATCTTGTAAACGGTCCAGATCCCCACCCTTAAACCATATATATTCTTGAATGGGACGATAAAAGAAATCAAATGAAATTAAATGGAAGTTCCTGGGGGTCACCCCCACCCCGTTCAATTTGAGAATGTACTATTATCTTGTAAACGGTCCAGATCCCCACCCTTAAAGCATATATATTCTTGAATGGGACGATAAAAGAAATCAAATGAAATTAATGGGAAGTCCCCGGGGGTCATCCCCACCCAGTTCAATTTGAGAATGTGCTATTATCTTGTAAACGGTCCAGATCCCCACCCCTAAACCATATATATTCTTGTAGGGGACAATAAATCAAATGAAATGAAATAAAAGGGAAGTCCCGAGGGAGTCACCCCACCCCCTCTTGTTTGAAAACTTGTAAACGTTCAACATCCCCACCCCTAAACCATATATATACTTGTATGGGACACTAAAGCTAATCAAATGAAATTAAAGGGAAGTTCCTGGGGGTTGCCCCCACCTCGTTCAATTTGAGAATGTGCTATTATCTTGTGAATGGTCCAGATCCCCACCCCTAAACCATATTTATTCTTGTAGGGGACAATAAAACAAATGAAATGAAATAAAAGGGAAGTCCCAAGGGGGTCACCCCACCCCCTCTTGTTTGAAAACTTGTAAACGGTCAACATCCCCACCCCTAAACCACATATATTCTTGTATGGGACAATAAAACAAATCAAATGAAATGTAGGTAAAGTCCCTGGGGGTCACCACCACCCCCTCCCGTTTGAATACTTGTAAATGATGGAGATCCCCACCCGTAAGCCATATATATTCTTGTATTGGACAAAAAATCAAATCAAATGAACATGGGACCATATAAATGGCGAGTTATGGGAGCTTTGTTTGGGAGACTTCGTAACAGCATCCTGTTACAATTACTTCTTGTTATTATTAATTTAACTGTTAAGTCAGTTTTTGTTATATCTATTTGTGTGACTGTATTTATGTATCCCGTCATACTTTGAACGACAAAATCATTTCATGTCTACCTGTGCGAATTTCAAACGCGCAATTTTACACCAGTACTCAAAACCCTCCATCCTTGATGGGTGCATTTTACATAGACAAATAAAATCGTATAATATAAGCAAAACGAGGATGTTAATTTGATGTATGCCTTTTTGTGCTTCTTCGTTACAATTGTTGTTTTTATAGGGATTAAGATGATAACACAATGTTGACTGCTGTACCCCTATTTTTGACATTTTTACCGATTGTGTCTGTTTGTTTTGTTCACGCATCGGTGACAATATAATGGAATTTGATGCGGCTGTCATACAAGTGAAAGGTTTAGCTAGCTATAAAACAAGGTTCAATCCACCATTTTCTACATTTGAAAATGCCTGTACCAAGTCAGGAATATGACAGTTCTTGTCCATTCGTTTTTGATGTGTTTTGTTATTTGATTTTGCCATGTGATTATGGACTTTCCGAATTGATTTTCCTCTGAGTTCAGTATTTTTGTGATTTTACTTTTTTGCTACATCTTGTGATCAATTTTATTAGGCAATCGCCAATGGCAGTCGCAAGGGTTAAAGAACATCAGTTGTTCGACCTGTTAGTCGAATGCGTTTTGTTTAAATATACTTCTTCACTTTTTTGGTCTTTTGGAAAATGTTGTTTGTGTTGTATTTAGAACCTTTTACAACGAACGTTGTTTTACATGCACACGTATAAAAATTGCGGTTTTTATCCAACGCAATCATAGGTTTGAACGTAGTTTTCAATTTAGACTCGATAATATTTTTTCGTTTGGGCTTGTATCATATTTTACCTGCGGTTTATATGATCCGTTCATCCTATATTGACTTTTAAAATTCAAGAGTCTATCTAAAAATGAGGGTACATTTTATATGGCCTTCCAAATACCGTTTCCATCCCTAACATCACTGAAGAGACATTTATTGTCGAAATCCGGATCTGGTGTACAAAATTTTTTTAACACCTTATGTTTGTGGCATAACATCGTGGCCACAACTTAATTGTTTTCTGTTTAGTATTACATTTATATTAAGATCCATTTTGTTACATCTTGTGATCAATTTTATTTGGCAATCGCCAATGGCAGTCAGCAGGGTTAAAGAACATCAGTTGTTCGACCTGTTAGTCAAATGCGTTTTGTTTAAATATACTTCTTCACTTTTGGTCTTCTGGAAAATGTTGTTTGTGCTGTTTGTAGACCCTTCTACAACGAAATTTGTTTTACATGCACACGTATAAAAATTGCGGTATTTATCCAACGCAATCATAGGTTTGAACGTAGTTTTCAATTTAGACTCGTATATATATTGCGGTTTTTATCCAACGCAATCATAGGTTTGAACGTAGTTTTCAATTTAGACTCGTATATATATTGCGGTTTTTATCCAACGCAATCATAGGTTTGAACGTAGTTTTCAATTTAGACTCGTATATATATTGCGGTTTTTATCCAACGCAATCATAGGTTTGAACGTAGTTTTCAATTTAGACTCGTATATATATTGCGGTTTTTATCCAACGCAATCATAGGTTTGAACGTAGTTTTCAATTTAGACTCGTATATATATATTGTATACAAATAATAAATATCTATAAGTACCTTGTATGTCTTTCTTCTCGTGAATCTGCAATTTATTATGTTTTACATAAATATCAACATGATATTTTATCGAATACATGTAATTTGCAATACATCTCTTTTTCAGGGACTGAGGAACCTCAAAGAGCTCTTCAACTTGCAAGTTTTTTTTTACCGTGCTGATAAACATGGCATTTAACCTTTAAATTCTGCCCGGATTGACTTAGCTAATAAAGAATGAAATGATCGTTTTCTGAAGTTTAGATTCAACTTTTTATTTTACAAAAATGTGGGACACCCAATTCTCTGGAATCTGGAATTAATCATTATGTTTTCAAAATCTGAATAAAAAAATGCTTTATCGTTGTTCCGGAAATTCACGTTTGAGTTTTTAAGCAGATGACAAAAAAAAATTATTCTGAATCCAAACTTTTATCAAACCATATTGTGTTAAATATTGAAAAAAAATTGATTGATAGCGTTGAAAAACTTTAAAAAAAACACGTTTGTGTGGGGATTCATATAGGGTACAAAATAATCATCTTAAGTCCGTTTGTTTGTGCAGAATATATATTGATTCTTAGCGGGAAAGGAGGATAAAAAGGGATTTAATTCCGAATTCCCGTTATAAATCAACGATCAAACTTGAATTAAAAAAAAAGATAAAGCAAATTTTCCAAGATCTAGAAAACTTAATAATGAATTTCGACCAAAGATGAATCTTCCATCACTGTTTTGGATACCTAAACTACATAAGTTTCCTTACACACAACGGTATATTCCTGGGTCTTCCAAGTGCTCCACGAAACCCCTTTCTAAATTATTAACATCTATTTTATCAGCAATCAAAGACGGGCTTCAAAGTTATTGTGAAACTGCCTGTTCTAGAGGTGGCGTGAATCAGATGCGGATACTTAAAAATTCCAAAGATCTTTTAGAGTACATACAATCTCAGTCTCTTTCATGTTGTAATAGTATTAAAACGTTTGACTTTTCTACACTATACACAAGTGTTCCACATTAAAAACTACGCTTTATACAAATACATGTATTCGTCATTCCAAACTAAAAACAAATTGAAACAGTTGGTATTGCTTTGTTTCATAAAAACGAATGACCAACGTAGATACAAGTATCTTGTCTTAGGGAGGAATAAATCCTACTTTGAAAAGGATCATTCTGATTTAAACAAAAAATTCTCTGAAACTGACATTATCACGATGCTTGATTTATTGATTGACAACATATTTGTTACGTCCGGAAGACGTGTTTTTCAACAGACTGTCGACATTGCAATGGGAACAAATTGTGCCCTTTTCTTGCCGACTTGTTTCTTTATTATTATGAGGCTGACTTCATACAGGAACTTCTAAGTAAGAAAGATTAGAAATTAGCAATATCCTTTAACTCTACTTTCCGCGATATAGATGATGTTCTTTCACTAAATAATTCAAAATTTTGTGACTATGTTGAACGCATCTATCCCATCAAACTAGAGATAAAGGATACTACAGATACAGTTAAGTCGGCCTCATATCTTGACTTACATCTAGAAATTGACAATGAGGGTCGGTTGAAAACAAAACTTTACGACAAAAGAGATGATTTCAGCTTTCCAATTGTGAACTTTCCATTTCTAAGTAGAAACATTCCAGCAGCACCTGCATACGTGGTATATATCTCCCAATTGATACGATATTCCCGTGCTTGCATTTCATATCATGATTTTCTTGATAGAGGGTTGCTGCTTACAAAGAAGTTATTAAACCAAGAGTTCCAAATGGTGAGGTTGAAATCATCCCTTCGTAAATTTTACGACGCCATCACGAGTTGGTTGACCGTTATGGAATAACCGTTTCGCAAATGATTTCGGAAAAGGTCCCGACGTCGTAACTACAATCCCCTTTCTTTTCATGAATATGACCTACCGAATTAAACTATTTACCGGATTTGTTATCACATAAGCAACATGACGGGTGCCACATGTAGATCAGGATTTGGTTACCCTTCCGGAGCACCTGAAATCACCCCTAGATTTTGGTTGGGTTCGTGTTGCTTATTTTTCAGTTTTCTATGTTGTATCATGTGTACTATTGTTTGTCTGTTTGACTTTTTCATTTTTAGCCATGGCAATGTCAGTTTATTTTCGATTTATGAGTTTGACTGTCTCTCTTTTTCAGAGTCAAGATAATTGTATGTCCCAAATTCTTGTAAAATTAGAAGTTGAATCTAAACTTCTGAAAACGATCATTCCACTATTTTTTTTAGCTAAGTCGATCTGGGCAGAATTTACAGGTTCAATCAGATGTTTTGTTAAGAGAGATTGTCATGTTTGATTGCACGTTAAAGAACTCTTACAAGTTGTAAAAGCTACTTGAGGTGCCGTAGCCCCTCAAAAAGACGTATTGCAAATTACATATATTCGATGAAATATCATGTTGATATACATGTAAAACATGAAAAATTGCATGTACACAGACATAAAATGTTCTTATCACTACAAAAGTCAAAAAGTCTGAAAAGACCAGTTTTTGTCTTGCTTTGCATGAACTTTTACTCGACATTCTCCGAAAGTATGACTTGTGTCTTAATTTTTCTTGACAAATTCTCATTTATTTCAAATTTGTGTGAAATTTACTCGACATATTCTTGACATTCTGAATATGGTCTTAAAATTAATTGACAAATTCTTGACATTTAAATACTGCCTTGAAATTTCTCGACATATTCTCGATATTCTTATTTTTCTCAGTATTGCATGACATATTCTGAACATTTTGAATTGTGTCTTAAATTTACTTGACAGTTCTGAGTTAAATTTCTTGACAAATTCTTGACATTTAAATACTGTTTTGAAATTTCTCGACATATTCTCGACATTCTTATTTTTTGTCAGTATGGCTTGACATATTCTGAACATTTTGAATTGTGTCTTAAATTTACTTGACAGTTCTGAGTTTTACAAATCATGGCCAATATTCATAATTTATTTCTCTTTACATAATATACTGTTGTTTTAAGTTACACTACTTACAAAAAATATGAAAGTTAGGCATGTAAAATAATTGAAAATTTGGGTATCTAAATATTTTTACAAATGTAAATATGGCTATGAAATCTAATGTACAAAATTATTTAAATGTGAGTGTGTTGATATAAAACAATTTAAATGTAGGTTTTTAAAAAAAAATCAAATTTTGATTCCTGAATCTTATTAGCTAAATAATTAAAACTAATCATACTGTATACATATTTCATTCTATATTCATAATATTCAATGTTAATATGGTAAATAATTATTGTACAAAAATGTAGTTTAAATAAATGGCAAATTATGATAATATACAAAGCATTCATTTAACAGAAGAAAAATTTGTGTAATGTCATCTGTTGGAATATCATTACGTATTACACATGGACAGGATGTTCCCATAAAATTAAGGTATTCCACACCCAAAATACACGCAACTGTCAAATAGAAATTACTGATTTACCTGTAAGCAGCCATACAACTTATCAGTTGACCATTCCAAAGATTAAAAGAAAATTATTACATACTCCAGGAATAATATAAACCAAAAATGTATTCATAATGGGTCCCATCAATTATTTCTATAGCAATCATTGGTCTTATGAAATGGATCTCAAACAGACATGCACAATATAGATTTTAACATTTTTTTTCTTTTCAGGAAGGAGTTATCACAATTGTTTTTTGGATAAAAAATTATAGAATTCAACACTCAAATTTGAATAGAATTTTTTTTAGGGTTGTTCTAAAAAATGAATAAGGTTTTTGAATCAAGATGAGAACAAATTCTTTGACCTACACGAAAGCCCCTCCCCCCCCCTGTTTTGTTTTAGCCACTCAAACCCAAAAGATGAATGTGGGGTCCAAAAGAGACACATGGTCACATTTTAAAACTGCCTTCAAGACACCTATTTTAATAAAGCAAATTTGACTGGCAGTTTTGCGAGTGGCAAAAATCTAAAGATTTATTTATTTATTATTATTATATTTCATTATTTAGAACGTCAAGAATATGTCAAGACATATTTAGACATTATTAAGAATATCAAGAATATGTCAAGACAGATCAAGACAAATTTAGGACAGTCAAGCATTGGTCGAGACTAATCCAGACTCTTATCAGATGAAACAGGAAGTGTCAAGAAATTTTAAGACAATGTTCATACTGTCAAGACACTTGTCAAGAAAAATCAAGAAGCTTATTAGACAAATTAATACTATGTCAAGAATTTTTAAAAATTATTCCGACAAATTAAGAGTGTCGAGTAAAAATTCATGCAAATTCAGACAAAAACTGGTCTTTTCAGACTTTTTGACTTTTGTAGTGTATATATACGTTTACATTTTGTAATTATCATTTATATATTGTGAATCACTCTTGAAAAACTTTCAACTATCGATAACAGTTCAAAACTTTACCGTTATAGTAGACTTAAAAATGAAATTAAATTAGAAGACTACTTGCACAATCTAAGCAATTTTAATAAAATTCCGTGTAAATGACCATAATTTGGAAATTGAAATAGGACGCTATTAAAAAAAATCAAAGATAACACAGACTGTGTAAAATTTGTAAAATTTAAGATAATGAGGAATACTTTTCTTTCATTTCTAAATTAACAGTAATGTAAGAAATCCCCTTATAAATGCAATTAAAACCCATTTTCCTAATTTTAACCAGCTCGACTCAAACTCTAAACTTAAAACTATTCTAGATCCCAATAAAGATTTTTTGTCTAGAGTTGTAGACTAAATAAAGCAATCTATGGAATTGCGAAAATAAAGTCTGCATTTGTGAATTATATACTTATAATATATATGTAACACTCAGAAACGTGTCCTTCCCTCTAAATGTGTCTGATTCCCCCAAACGTGTCCACATAACGTCACTGAACTGCAGAATATGTCTAAATGTAAAAGGGCGCCACAACGTGTCATTTGTATAAACGCCCACACTTGTCCAATCCCCCAAACGTGTCTATATCAAGCCTTTTTTATGTTTTAATTCCCGGTATGATAATAGAACCTGAAATATTTGGCACTTGACGTTATGTCTCTTGTTCATGTGCATTTAGTTACGCTTGAAACGTTTTCTAGTACAAAATTGTTCCCTTAAGTCAACGATGAATTCAACTGTACTAAAAGTATTGTATGTTCGCTCTTAATGAGCATGAAATACTTGCAACTGGACAATAAGCATATTTCAGTCATAAATTTGCAATTGTGATAATCGTTAACAACCGGCATTGAACAAACTAATGATAATAAACGACCACTTCTTCAAATGTGTCCCCAATCATATACAGCATTTCCGTAAACGTATTGGTGTCATTTAGGATATTCACATATTAACGCTAAAAGACGTGAGACGTTTTGGCGTTTAACAGTGGACACGTTTCGACAAATAACAATCATCGGACACGTTTGGGGTCTATGAAATCGAACAGGTTCGGGCAAACTTAAGCATTACGGACACGTTTAGGAGAATAGGACACGTTAGGGGGAATCGGACATGTTTGTGGGGAAAGACACGTTTGCATTGGGAGTGTTACATATATATTATTAATATCAACTTGACTTGTTTAAAACATTTATCATGTATTATGTTTCTTGTTACTTGTGTATAATATGTTTGCATTTTAACCCGTCAGGGTTTCACTTTTTTGTAATAAAGTTTCTAGGTTGATTTTCTAGGCATCGTTTGGGCATGTATTATAAGTTATAAACTAATGTCAACAATAACAATTAATCTAATATCAATATCAAAACAGAACTTTCAATACATTAAATAATCAAATAGTGCTAAAGACATAATTCCACTACTAACCGTGTATTGAAATAAGCCACGCCTCCCTACTAACCTAATATGGAATATACACGGTCTCCAAGCGGACGCTTTTAACCAATCATATTCCTAGAAATGTATAGGAGGTAAAATGATATATTTTCCATCGGTTTTATATGATCCGTTCATCCTATTGCGACTCTTTCAAATTCAAGAGTCTATCCTAAAATGAAAAAAATATATGGCCTTCCAAACACCGTTTCGATCCCTCACAACACTGAAGAGACATTAATTGTCGAAATCCGGATATGGTGTACAAATTTTTGCACCTCATGTTTGCGGTTTACCATTCTCTTCGTAAGTTTATTGTTTTCTGTTTGGTATTAGATTATAAATTAAGATCTATGTTACATCTCATGACTTTTCGTTTTGGATTTTCTTCGGAGTTAGGTATTTTTATGATTTTACTTTTTTCTTGGTTATTGGACTTTTTGGGTCATGTATATAAACAATAAGTGTAATATATTAAAAACTGTCAAAATCGTGATTACTGCAGCTGAAAACGAAAGAAGTCAAACCTGCAGACGTCATTCATATTGGTACGTTTACAAGAATATATATTTAAGGTTGAAAAGTCACGAATTAATTATTATTAAAACAAATTAATTAACAGGTAGCTTATTTCTTGTGTGAAATTATATCACCAGCCCAGTAGCCAGTACTTCGGTACTGGCATGAAAATACGGATTTTTGGGTTATTAAAATGTGCTGTTACAAAATGATAGAAATTATTATAAATTAATGAATGTATCTTCCTCATGCAAAGCTCTGATTCCTTTCACGGCTTTGGCTATACTTTTTGGACCTTTTGGATTATAGCTCTTCATTTTTTATATAAGCTTTGGATTTCAAATATTTGGGCCACGAGCATCACTGAAGAGACATGTATTGTCGAAATGCGCATCTGGTGCAAGAAAATTGGTACCGTTAATTTTATTATACAGTCTTACAATAATGAAATTATTTGGCAATCGTCAATGGCAGTCAGCAGGGTTTTAAGAACATCAGTTGTTCGACCTGTTAGTTAAATACGTTTTGTTTAAATATACTTTTCAATTTTTTTGGTCTTTTTAGAAATGTTGTTTGTGCTTTATCTAAACCCTCTTTTAAGAAATTTGTTCTACATGCACACGTATAAACATGGCGGATACCCAACGTATAGATTTTCACGTTTTTCAATTTAGACGTGTAATATAAATAAACCTTTTGATGCTTCAGCGCTCGAAATATATAGTTTCCTAAGTTGCATTAGTCTTTTCCTTTTTAATAAAAGGGGGACGAAAGATACCAGAGGGACATTCTAACTCGTATGTCAAAAATAAACAGAAAACGACATGGTTAAAAAAGGCCAATAGACAAACAATAGTACACACTACACAACATAGAAATATAAAGACTGAGCAACAACAACCTCACCAAAATCTGGGATGATCTAAGGTGCTCCGGAAGGGCAAGCGGATCCTTATACAAGTATAATTACCAATATATAACTAATACAGTTTCAAAACCGATGACACAAGAACATTAGAAAGGTAAATCGTCTATGAAAAAGTCGACGAAATCATTAGTGAAACAATGTCATTGACGAAACTAACTTAATTTTCAAAGTTATTTCTAAACAAAACTTTTATATATTAAAGTAAGTACTTAGTATAGCCGATTGCATTGAGTGTGTAGGTAAAGGTAATATCTTTGATTAGCTTGCTAGCTGATACGTGAAGTCATTATAAGGTCCAAAAAAAATAACAAAAAAACTGAACACCGAAGAAAATTCAAAACGGAAAGTCCCTAATCAAATGTCAAAATCAAATGATAAAACACATCAAACGAATGGACAAGAACTGTCATTTTCCTGAATTGGTACAGGCATTCTTAGGTATACTACCATCCTTTCGAAGTAGTCTAGTCCTACAGTTAGATATTGGTTATCTGACGGACTTGTCTACTACTCTTAAAGCAAGCTAACCAAAGATATTACCTTTACCTACATACTCAATGCAATCGGCTATAAACTGTATCATTAGGAATACACATTTTAATTGTGTTAATTGCATTAGAAGCTTGTTAATCTGAATTTGCTTAGAACCTTCATTTTAAAAGTGTTTTGTTTTTGTTGCTTATCAATCTTTTTGGCTTATTTTTGACGACCGTACGGTAAAATATTGTGTTAATTTTTGTGTCATTTGGTATCTTGTGGAGAGTTGTCTCATCGGCAGTTACATCCATCTTTTTATTTTATATGTTATAATTACCTATGGACTAATTCTCCCATCTTTTTAGAAGGTTAAGATCATAATACATTTTGCTTTTGTTTGAGTTTGTGATTTTGTTTAGTTGCTCGGTTTTTTTTTTGTGTTTGTTTCTTTTCTTTTAAGCACATAGTTTGAATTTTTATCTCGAAATTTTGAAAATACTAGGTCTTAGTTCAGACTAAATTAATTAAGTTAATATCTTTCCATCATTATGAATTAGAAAATAACATTGATAAATGATTTGTTTACTACACAAGACAGTAACTTGTTTACACTTACTAGAAAACGCGTAAATGCACTAGTCCTAAAAGGTTATGATATAACCTCGACCTTATGAAGTACAGTTAACCTAGTTACTTAACTATGCATAATTATATTAAATGATTTACATCTTGTTTGTTATGTATCTAACATAGCGGCTGTCACTGAAGAAAAGTCCAGAAGATCACCGAAAAAGTCTCTGGTACGTGATTGTGTTTTCGAATTGACGTATACCTATAATGATTATTCATACATTATATATTGGTATCTACTATTTTGCCATTTTAAGTCTGTGACCGTAGATAAGATTTAAGAATACAACCGAGGGAAAATTCAGAAGACAACCGAAAAAATCTCTGAAACATTACTGTATCTTAGAATTGACGTTATTTTTTTTTTATTATTCGTAAATAACATTTTGCAACCTAATAAAGGTCTACCGAAAAAAAAATAATACACAATAAAGCTAATACTAACAATGACCACTGCCCTTTTCTCGATCTTGATATATATATCACTAATGGAAAGCTGAATACTAAAATTTATGATAAAAGGGATGATTTTTCATTTCCTATCGTTAATTATCCGTTTTTAGATGGTGACGTTCCCTTGTCACCATCTTACGGTGTTTATATATCTCAACTTGTACGATTCGCTCGTGTATGTAACAATGTTTTAGATTTTAACGAGAGAAATTTATGTATTACTGAAAAATTATTACACCAGGGTTTTCGATATCACAAACTAGTCAAAACATTTACTAAATTTTATCATCGGTATAAAGACATCATTCGTAAATATAGCTCAACATGCAGACTTCTAATACGTTCAGGTATTTCACATCCAATTTTTTATGGAAATATTCTTTATAAAGCACAAAGTTGTCAGTATTCACCTCAGAAACTTACAAAACCTTTGAATAGACTTATTAAGAAAGGATATAATTACGATACTGTTGTCAAGTCATTAAAGATTGCATATTTTGGCGTTAATATTGAGTCACTGATAAGGTCTTTGCATCGGAACTAAACACATTTATTCTAAAAACAGTTATTGGCATGACACGGGTTATGTTCTTCTCATATATGTTGTGATGGTATGATACTAAACCCCTAACGGGAAGGATTGTGCCTGATGTTCATATGATGAAATCATAATCTTTCAGTCAGTTTAATTGAAGTCTGGAGCTGGCATGTCAGTTAACTGCTAGTAGTCTGTTGTTATTTATGTATTATTGTCATTTTGTTTATTTTCTTTGGTTACATCTTCTGACATCAGACTCGGACTTCTCTTGAACTGAATTTTAATGTGCGTATTGTTATGCGTTTACTTTTCTACATTGGTTAGAGGTATAGGGGGAGGGTTGAGATCTCACAAACATGTTTAACCCCGCCGCATTTTTGCGCCTGTCCCAAGTCAGGAGCCTCTGGCCTTTGTTAGTCTTGTATTATTTTAATTTTAGTTTCTTGTGTACAATTTGGAAATTAGTATGGCGTTCATTATCACTGGACTAGTATATAATTGTTTAGGGGCCAGCTGAGGGACGCCTCCGGGTGCGGGAATTTCTCGCTAAATTGAAGACCTGTTGGTGACCCTCTGCTGTTGTTTTTTATTTGGTCGGGTTGTTGTCTCTTTGACACATTCTCCATTTCCATTCTCAATTTTACAACACTGTGTTTTAGAATTGTGTTTTTCCCTGTTATTCGTGCATAACATTTGCCAACTAACGTATGTCACCGAGGAAAAGATCAGAGGACAACCGAAAAAAAACTCGAAATTGTTACTTTTTGTTTTTTAGAATTAAATAAACGTTTTCCCGTTTTTCGTACATAATATATTGCCAGCTTGTATTTTGCCACTTTATGTTTGTCATTTCTGTCACCGACGACAACCGATGAAAAAGTTCAGAAGACAACCAAAACAAATCTCGTGTTGTTTCTTAATTATTATTTATAACTGTTGATGTAAATGTGCTTTGGTTTTTTTAGTCGTTGTTTACTCCTTGGTTTTGATTGTTATTGTCTCTAAAAACATGATTGTAATTTAAAAGTGAATAGATAATGATCTCCCATTTATTTCACAGATGAAAACTTCATAGCTGCGTAAACGGTTACACATGGGAAAAAAGCGAACATGAAGATACGGATCTTTCCGAAAAATCCAAGGACAAAGATGTAGTCATTAAGAGAACAGTATAATATAACAAAACCCATTCCGTAAAGTAAGGCATAGAAGGACATGTTATGACAAAATATATTCATAAGAGTAAAACGACGACCTATTGTATCTTTCAATAATGAACAAAATGACATAGATAGCAGCCAACAGCAGCCACTGAATTACAGTCCTTCGAACAAACACAAACAAAACTGTACAAATTAATCGGAAAGGGCTTCACTAATACGATCAGTATTAAGCACATAAATGTAATGCAAATAAATAAGTATATACAAAATACCAATCTGAGCAAACTAGCAGTTACTGAAAGTTATATATAGTTCGAATTCCAATTATAACTCAAAGATAAGCCTAGTTCCTCAAGCAACAAATGCCAATCAAAACATCCAACTTATAACATGTATAAGTTTAAAATCATAACTTAATAAGAAATCTTAGAAAAACATGACGTTGTTTGGTGACCACTAGATATGTTTTCTTAAAAATCTGTGTATGACATAAACAAATATTGTCGGGTCACTTAGACAGTGTACTGTCATTTGAAATGAACTTTTATGACAGTTATAACTGTCAACTGTTACAAAACAATAACTTTGAAGTGTAAACATATGAAATGGACTGCGTATTGTCATATTTAGTCGTTAGAGTTTGTAGAGTAAAATGTTATGTGGATTTTTCAAACGCAGTTCATTTCCACTTTTATAAAAATACAGATGCAAATATTTTAAGTTCAACAAATATTAGGTCGATTTGGGCCAAGGTTGTGGACTTTAAACAAAATCTAACCATGTCAAGGTAAAATTAATACAAATGTAGTTCAACGTTTTATTTTGACCTACTGACACATTGTCCGCCTTATAAATACATTATGTAAACTTTACAACTTAAAATATTCTGTGGAGATAATTGAAGTCGTCTTAAATCAGATTAGAGAATGGCCATAAAACATTATGGTTTGATATTGAGTTTAAATCAATCTAGACATGATCTAAGAGTTGAATCTTGGATGCTTTGTATAGGGTTTTTACCTTAGAAATAAGTAAACTAAGATGTTTGCTCCTCATGTTTTTGATTACTTTGCCTGATATTCGGATTACTCTGCTTTTATCCATGTAGTGCAATATTTGAAAAAATTATAAAATCATTATTATTTTTCATGGTTTTTGAAACAAAAAAAGCGGGCAATGTTAAAATTATGAAAAATCAAGATAATAGACTAGAAATAAGCTCCAGTGACAATTCTGATAGTATGATAGAAATTTGTCCCAGTGACAATCAGGATGACCGTAACGTTCAAACAACAATCATGTGTTTGCTGTCTTGCGAACAGATCCAAGTTCAATATCTATCTAAGAAAACAAATTGAAAATTAGCAGAACTTGTTTTGGGGGATAATGTCATTTCACCATTTCCTCAGTAAATAGTTATCAAAGATACCAAGATTATAATTTAGTACGCCAGAAACGCGTTTCGTCTACATAATATTTATCAAAGGTACCAGGATTATAATTTAGTACGCCAGACGCGCGTTTCGTCTACATAAGACTCATCAGTGACGCTCATATCATAAGATCGTTGCCAAACTGAAATATATTCGATGTAATTATTGAATCTGGGGAATTTGGGTACCTCATTGGAACAGCTGTATACATTTTAACAGGATATTTGTCTATAAATCAAATTGAAGCTGTTAAAGACTAATCTATAATCACACCAATGATTCCTGAGCGGCTTCTTTCGCAAATGACGCAGTTAAAAAAAATCAAAACTGGTGGTCAGGGGTTTATTTCATGAAAATTCAAAGGAGATGCAGCACTTCAAAATGTAAATGTAACCAAAAATAAAAAAGATGTTGTGCATTTCCCGATGTTTTATATAACATGTTCAAATAAAGTTTAATGCGTGGTTATCAAATACAAATTTCCAGTTTGTTTCAATGTTTTATTACAAATTATAATATGACGTCCTTCTTTTGCTTTGTAAACAACACCGTGTTCAAATTCTCGATACATCTATACTTAATGCAGACTCAGAGATATACATAATAATGGATGTTACAATATACCTCCCACGTAAATCCACATGTATTTGAACCTATTTGCTAACGCTTTGCCGATTTTATTGTATAAGTAATTGTAATAAAACAAAAGACAAAAGAACTTTCATTCTTATTCGAATGTATAATAAAAAGAATTAATATACTGCAGCTAGTTGTGTTTATTTTCTAAACATAGTAACACATCTATATTTTGTGCAATGTCAATTTCAGCATGGAACACTTTAATCTCCACAATCAGGGGTTCATAAAATACCTTTTCAACAACTGTCTACACCTACAGTTGAGCACGACTACGACTAATTGAAAATAACACTTTACATCAATCAGAGATGTAATGCTTGCAATTTATTTGATTGACATTGATATAACTTTCCAACAGAGTAAAATGGCATGGATTTTTGAATTAAGAAGAAAAAACAATAGATCAACTTACTGTACGGTGAAAAAAAAACAGAAGAGAAAAAAATAGATAAAAAAAAAAACAGATCTCTGATCGACTAAAAAGGAATCAAATATGAAGGCGAAGCATAATTTTCACCGTGTAAAGGCCGCACACAGCATCAACATTTTCAAGACTTGGTTCAGGCGCACAAAACAAGTGACGGAGGTTTACTATTCTAATTGGCTATAAAAAAATCCCTTATGCATGGTCATAGACGAAATTTAAAAGAATCATTTAGTATGAAAAAAAAAAAAAAAGATTATAACATGTATAAAACCGGCAAAGATTTGTCAAGGAAAAAAGAAACAGCGAAACAATTTCTGACCTGTTGACAACAAAATAAAATAAAGCAATGACAGTGTAACATATAAAACCAACGATACTTGATCAACACGGACCCCATTAAACTCTATTTCAAAACTGGGAATGGCTCTACAATAAAAAGGATAACTTCTGTTGGTTTTTTTTGGAACACAGGCAATTATATTGCACAATCAGTTTGTGAGGACGACCATATAATTAAATGAGGGGAAAATAAGTCACTTCAGCCGTGCTTACAAGTGTTTTAACAGACGGACAGGCAGTCCAGTAATAATGTTTCAGAAATTCTACGAAATTTTCAGAAAAACTTTTACAGATACACATTTATTCTTATTGGCATGCGGCATAGTCATAAAGTTGAAGAGAGAGCTGATCAGAGTGGGAATGATTGCAGTAATTTTTTAATCAATTCAACGTGAAATGTCGTGTAAATACATGTAATAAGAATATTGTATGATAGAGAAATATGTTTATTTACTTTTTGTATTTTTTATATCTTCTGTAGCTATATATAACTGCCAAATCGAATTTATATATCGTAATGATAATCAGACGTTTTTGTCTTTGAGACGACCCCTCCATTTAACTTGTAAACTGTAGTCGGTGTCGAGAGTTGTTGAAAAGGTCTAAAGTGATGAAAATAAGCTTGATTTTTATGTTACGATTTCAAAAGCTATCAAAATACTAATTTAAGTTGCAGTATAAACACAATATTTAGTCAATGTCACAAAAATATATTTTTTTTGTAACCATCGAAGTTCGTATAATATTGTATTAAAATGGAATTTATTTTATTATATTTTCTATTCTATTGCATTATTAGCATATTAACTGATTTCAGCGAGTCAACATGGCAGCTCCTTCGTTACGAAATGTAAATTTTGGATTTGACGGTAGCTTACGAGAAAACCAATATTGTCCCTCGTAAAACATATATTGCACTCGCAAGCTCGTGCAATATAAAATTCTACTCGGGACAATATTCCCCAATATTCATGCAATATCCCTATAATCCTGGTACCTTTGATATCATCTTTATAGCGTGTTATCATATACTTTTATTTGTCTTCATGAATATTACTTTTACTGTTTAGTCTTTGTTTATTGATATCCATTTGACATGACTTTGTACTTATACATCCCTTCATCGTGTTATTGTGCTATAATCATTCTCGTATTCTTGTCTTTCATTTTTGTTAATCTGCTTTGTCTATATGCCTTTTAGTGGGTTTTTTTTAACACATATGACTTTTGATGTGTTCTTATCTATCCCGTTAATGTGATATTGCAAAATATTTTTGTATACTTGTCTTTTATTTTTGCTAATGTGCCTATGTCTATATGCCTTTTATGTTTCTTTGATACATATAGTATATGACGTGACTCTGTACTTATACATTCCCGTCATTGTGTTATTGCGCTATGGTCAATTTGTGTATTCTTGTCTTTAATTTATCTCAATATACTTTGTTTATATACCTTTTTGTGCTTCTTTGTTACATATGTGTTTGTTTTTATTGCAAATAAGATTATGACACAATGTTGACTGCTGTAACCCTAATTTTGGCATTTTAACTTATTATGTCTGTTTATTTTGTTCACACATCGTTGTCAATATAATGGAATTAGATGCGACTGTCATATAAGTATGAGGTTTAACTAGCTTTAAAACCGTGTTTAATCCATCATTTTTTACATTCACCAAGTCAGGAATATATCAGTCGTTATCCATTCTTTTGATATGTTTCAACTTTTAATTTTGCCATTCGATTAGGAACTTTCCAATTTGAATTTTCCTGAGAGTTCAATATTTTGTGAGTTTACTTTTTGAGTACATTTTTCAAATATTAAATGTCATATGAGTTAATACGAAATCGTCTGACTGTAAACACGTTTACATTTTTCAAGAAAAAAATACAGAGTACGGTTAAATCATCTACTGTTCTCTTCATTCCGAAAATTAAAAGTTCTATAAACCTATCGAATAACGTTCTCTAGATGTTCATTATTTACAGTCAACAACTCGAATAATGCACAACTTCTAATATAAAGTAGTTTTAAAATTTTGGAGTTTTGCAAATTTGTAAAACTCTTATATATTTTGAGCATAGCCTTGAAAGTTTTACCCTTTCTCCATGAAACGTAGATACAATTAGAAATGTTAACAGAGTTGTTTAATTATATTTGGAAAAACAATGAGATTTTTTTTTTAGAACGTGGTGAATAAAAAAAATACATCAGTACTATCTGATTGAATAAAAGTGTAATATTTTTTTTAAAGAAAGTCAATTGATTTGTTAGAGAAAAGAAAAATATCTAAATTCTTGAACTTCGAACAAGGTCATGGTCCTTGATAAATTATGAAAGTAGAAGGATTTAATTAAGACCATGTAAATCTTAGAATAGATCATTAATTGGACATAGGATTTGTATAACTTATTATTATTGCTTAATCAGATATAGAAAAAGAAACAGTTTAGCATCATTTTCTGATGGCAAATTACATACACATTTTTATTTCTTAAGAAGATGACAGTTCTTTTCACTTGATTTCTCTACGTTACTTATACATGTAGGAGGATCGAAAAACCTCTTGTAATATGCTAGACTATTTTCCGATGACAAATTACATACACTTTTTTAATTTTTAAGAAGATGACAGTTTTTGTCACTTGATTTCTCTACGTCACGTATACATGTAGGAGGATTAAAAAAACCTCTTATAATAATCTCGACTATATAATTATCATCAGACAAAAGTGTTCATTACTTAATCTCACTTCACTATTCTGTCTCAAATCTGTAGCATGGCAAATCACGTTTTGGAATTTTCCAATTTTATTTATTTGTTTTTTCATTTTTTCTAAAGTTACATTTCGCTTTTATTATCCATCACATCATTTTCTCGATTAAAAAATGAAACATAAAATTCCTCGTTTTCAGACGAGAAGACTCCAGTTTTCGCAATCGTTGTATATTTTTTTTCGTTTTGGGGGTGAAAATGTTAGGGTTTTTTTTAAAGTCCAAAATAGGTAAATCTTTATTTTATCGAATTGATTGTTATGACTTCAGAAATATTTTGTCATTATAGTTTTACTTATTTCAATACCGTATTAAAAGGTTATATGCAATCTAAAGGTTCACTGCGGCTAGGAAATGAATGGGGTTGCTGCGTTTCCTTTCTTGTTTAGTTTTCATTGGCTGTCAGGTTGATGTTGTCCAATCAAAATACTTCATCGAAAACTACAGACTGAGAAACACACGTCTGTTATCTAAACCACTGTTAGAAGACACCTTGTTTGTCTTTTCATTTTCCTCCTTTTTGGTCCTCCTTTTTCGGTTTAATTATTTTTATTTTTTTTTTTTGCAATGGTGGTGTCAGTTTTTTTACGACTTATGAGTTTTGAAAGTCACCTTGATTTCTTGCGCCTATTTTTCAAATTTGAAATACATAAGACTAAGTTATATATATATATATAGCACGCTTTTGGCGAATTAACTTATTAATTCACGAAAAGCGTAGCTTTGTTCACAAAACTATGAATTTTTCGAAAAACAAAGGATTTTCTTATCCCAGGAATAGATTACCTTAGCTGTATTTGGCAACTTTTTGGAATTTTGGATCCTCAATGCTCTTCAACTTTGTACTTGTTTGGCTTTATACATATTTGGATTTGAGCGTCACTGATGAGTCTTATGTAGACGAAACGCGCGTCTGGCGTACTAAATTATAATCCTGGTACCTTTGATAACTATTTGAGTAAAGCAATTTTAAAAAGGTCACCAAACGTCCTTCTAAAGTAAGCTACCTCATACCGTATAAAAGTAAGCTATACAAAGCCCCGGTAAGACAACTGTGAACCAATACATTACAGAACACCAATTTATCCCTGATTTATCTGAATCATACCAGAACAATGAACGAAAAATATATGACAGACATGAACAAACGACAACCATTGGATAAACGGTTTCTTGATTAAAACAACAATAAAAACAAAGGTCTTATTTGATGAAGGTAAAATAACAAACATAAAAGTACTGAACGTAAAAGAAAATTCAAAAAGGAAAGTCGTGTGGTATGTGTTATTGAAACTTAATTAAATTGACATTTATGATGACGTCAGGTCTCATTGAGATTTTACTATAAAATATAATAATCTTTATCAACTATTGTAACCCCTCGGGATTCGGGACAGTTGTATAACATCAGAGTCAACATAACATTATAGGCCTTATTATAGATATTACCTTTATTATTATATAATGCCATACGTTCATGTATGTCAGATTTCCCAGATGTATTTAGCTGTCATTTAATATATTTTCCTCTCTCGAAATATTGTCATTTTCGTCTGTCGCTATAGATTCCTGGTCCAAAAAATGAATTATAAAGTTAGTTTGTTGCATACAATTTTTAAGCATTTCTTCTTCAGAATTGGTAAACGTACAATGGAAGGTAAATCCCATCGACCTACCGGTAATTGATAATGCCTTGTTTCTTTCTTGCATGTGACGTGGCTCTGTACTTAAACATCTTGTCATTGTGTCCTGTTAAATGTTTGTTTATATCTGTTTGGTTTTATATTGTGATTAAAATTCTGACACAACCTTGACTGCTGTAGCCCTATTTTTGACATTGTTTACCTATTATGTCTGTTCGTTTTGTTTATACATTGTTGTCAAAATAATGGAATTTTATACGACTCTCATACAAGTGAGAGGTTTAACTAGCTATAAAACCAGGTTTAATCCACCATTTTCTTCATAAGATAATGCCTGTACCAACTCAGCAATATTACAGTTGTTTTCCATTCGTTGGATGTTTTGAGCGTTTGAAATTTGAATTCGGTATATAGAAGTCAACGTGAAATATATTTCAATTGACGATTGAAACATTTTCTTATAAAATATTGGTTTGACCTTGTTTCCATTATGTTCTTCAATATTTTAGCAAACAGGTAGTATTTTTATATATTTTTTTCGGATTTTTCTTTCTTGATACCAATTTAACTTTAGTAACAGTCATTGTTATATATTTACTTACATGGTAAAAAGCAATTGATAACCAATAAGGGCACATCTTTAAAAAATATTTAAAAATACTAAATCAAAGAACATTTATTTGACCTTGTTATCATTTAAAAGTAGAAAGATTGCAGAATCTTTTGATATAAGTTTCAACATTTAAAAACATATTACTCTTGATGCCATCTTCATGCAAACATGAACATTTTACCAATATTCAATGAAGAACTTCACGATTAGTGTAAAATGATACACACGAGAACTAAGATGTCATGCAGCTCTGTATATATATCATTATCACAAAATAGATTTGTCGTATTTAACTTTAGTAATTTCTTAATGTTTTAACTGGTATATTTTTATGAATTTTATT
The DNA here is from genome assembly GCA_019925275.1 of Mytilus edulis. Classification (NCBI taxonomy): domain Eukaryota; kingdom Metazoa; phylum Mollusca; class Bivalvia; order Mytilida; family Mytilidae; genus Mytilus; species Mytilus edulis. Next base: position 54,606,089 of record CM034357.1, on the reverse strand, counting down.
GTACATGTTATCTGCGTTACAACTTTAAAAATCCTATACACATGCATAAATATGGTAAAAAGGTGATTTAAAAAGTAAAATGACTAAAAATGATGAAAAGTAAGGTTCACTATAATATTCAAATTTAAAAAAAACAAAACACATTAAAATACATTGTAGTCAATGTGTTTAAAATTTATTTACATAAACATTTTATTTGTATTAGCAGCTTACTATACAATTCCTTGATTTGTCGTATTCAAAATTAGGCAATTATAGTATAATCTCTATGATAAGATCACTTATAAAACCAATAAAGTTAAGATTGGTTAAATAAAAAGATGCAAAAGAGAGCTGTAGGTACATGAACAAGACGGTAGATGGTCGACTCTGGTATAAGGTTGTCTCATTGGCAATCATACATCATCTTATATTTATATATGGTCTAGAGATTCAGTGTACGAAACAATGAAAATAATCACATATAACATGAATGATTATATATTTTTCTCAAAAATTGTTTGATATGATGGCTAAACAGTACTGTAAATTGATATAATAATGACGTAGAGCTTCTCTGTACCGGTTATACAATATATAACGTTCATTACAAAAAATTACCTTTCTTTAAAATTAAAAATAGACGATAGTACGTGTGCGATTTATTACTTTGTAGATGTTTAAGAGATCACTTTTGGGTGGTGCTTTAGATGATATGGTTGACCAGTTTAGAATACCCTTGATCTGAACATGGAAGTAAAATGTCAATATAATACTTCCATGATCTGTTCATAGTATGCAGTATTTGCATTGTCTACTTGTAATATTGTAAAGTAAGATTTTTGATAACCTCCCGCGGAGTACATGTATGATAAGGAGATAAACAACTTCAGAGGCGGATTTAGGGGGGGGGGGGGGGGCAGGTGGAAAAAATTGGTTGATTATATAGGGAATCATTGAAGCGTGACTGGAGCGGGCCCCCTCTTAGGTCAGTCAGTGGGCCCCCACTTATGAAAATTTCTGGATCCGCCACTGGACAACTGGTAGTCGATCGATACAATGTTGATACTTTTTGCTAGAAATTTTTTTCTAAGCACCGCATCTAACATTTATTCAATGATTTAATGTGAGTTTGGTTTATTTCGTTCTCTATATACATTGCATAATTAAGACTGCTTGGTGTCGAACATAGCGAGTTTATTTCATTAGGAGTTGTTTATTATGCCAATATTTTTATAAAGAAAATTTCAGATAACAATTCTCATTAATTGGTGCTTTTGGCAAAGACCCCTGCCCCCGTTTTCTCAATGGAAACAGTTTGTACTTTAATTTTACTCCATATGTTAACTAATTTACGCCTTATTTGCCATGCATGGCGTTGTCAGTGTTTCAAAGATTTTTTTCGACTTGTGAGTCATCACTGTCCCCTTGGTGTATGCAGCCTCTTTTTTGAAAGACAGACTCAACGGACTTCGACATCAAAAATAAGAAAATTAAATATAATTTATCGTTTTATATCAATCAACGAAGAATCAGGGCTATTCTTATGACCAACACTAAGCTTCTTTCTATGTCATGATCTATAGAAGTTACGCGTTATTAAAATTGGAAAATTGTATTGCACTTTTATGGTTATAGGACTTGAAAAACTTCGGTTTGCGTTCAAGTCAGAAAAAACGAAAATATAGCCTACCGTCCTCTGGTTCCTTCGTTAACACATAGTATTGGGTAAAAAAATGTCGCAGAGAAAAACACGTATTTCCTTAAATGCAACTTATGTTTATGTGCGAATAATATGACTTTAATAATAAGACTGAGTATTGCCCTCTAGACGTTGTTTGGTTATTTCTGTCTTTGGGTTGCTGTCTTATTGCCAGTTAACATCATCTTTTATCATAACTCAAAACACATTTTTGTTATGTTTGTGACGTGACTACTTTGATGAATGTTGCTCGCGTAGACGATTGCCGATTTATTGAATGAGCAAAAGAATGGACAGCTATAACTATTTAACTGGCAAACTTATATAGCAAAGATTTAAATTGCGAAAAGAAAAAAAAAGGTCCAAAACCGACCAACAAATTTTACAAGCGAAATGTTAAGTGGTATTAACAAACACACATATATGTAAACACATCTCCATCATTCCTCGAAAAAAAGAATGATAATAAAAAATCTAATTAAAAAAAAATTAATATAAAATTTAAAACAAAAGACACGTTGTAAATTTTATCAAAACTTAAATAAAATAGATGCGTTCATAAGAACGGGTTTTACGAACAAATTTAGAAAACTATATCCAAAACGTTAACAGAGTCGGTTCTTGATATATTATCAATTTCCATGATATAATCAGAAAATTTGTTGTGTATGTTTATAACATGAATTTAAGATACAAATTGGAGATAAGCGACAAAAAGTACAAGGTGCTAATTGCCAGACCTCGATATTTAACCACACACGCTGGGTGGGATTGATAACAATATATGCTAGAGTTATCAGTCCTTGAAATAAATTTCTTGACAAGATTGGATTACCTCCCTTAAACCGGACTAATTCTTGGCAATGGACTTTCTGTTTTGATTTTTATAGTATTTTTGTGATTTTACTTTTTTTTTTACACGAGATTACTTTTTCTTGTTACTTCATCGGGGTTTTATAAGCAAGAGAGTATGTTCCAGGCACAGTTTTATTTCTATTTTTCTTTTTCTTTAATTTTTTTCCCACATCGGGGTTCAGATATTTGTGAAAAAAAAAGTATTAATGAATCAGATGTTTCAATCATATTTCAATGAAAGAATAGGAAATAATATTCTTTTCATTTCCATATGAAACCATTATGAGTTTTTTTAAAGATATGAATAATTAACATGACAAATTTTATTTCAATTTGTGGAAGTTGCTGTCAGCTGTTTATAACATATACAACGAGAGACAACTCTAAAACATTTTGACGCATTACAAGAACTTAGTATTATTTTACTTGCAGGTACTGAGGTAGGCGCTATATATACATATATAGTTGATATTCATTTCTTACTATTTCAATTTTTGTTTAGATATCATGGCAGCAGAAAATAAATTTACTTCCAACTCTTATATATTGGTTTTGATATTGATAATTACATAAATACTACTTCATGTGATTCCCTCAATTTTTTTGTTGACTTAATTTTTCTCTTTTAAATCGAATGACGAGATTTAAACATTGGTAAACTACTGTCGAATTTGGCTTTTTTCATGCACAGCCATTTGAACAATTTGTGGGTGAAACTATTTACTTGCTTCAGATTTGTCTTGCGTGAAAATCCGTGCTTAATTACTTTTTTGGTGTTTAGATTCCAATTAATAGTCATTATTAATACATCTTAGGCACATACATTTTTATCAACAACAAAATATAATTCTCCAACATTTGGACTAAGGTTAACTAATTCAGTCAGGAATTAAACAGTTGTTATCCATTCGTTTGATAAGTTTGAGCTTTTTATTTTGCCATTTGATAATTTACTTTCCGGTTTGAATTTTCCTCGGAGTTCAGTATTTTTATAATTTAATTTTTAACAGTAACACGTGATAATTTCGATGTTAGTTTGTCAATATAAACCTGCCATTAGAATACATTTTTTTCAAAACGTTACTACAATTTTTAAAGATATTTGTCTTTACGTATTTAGAATACAATTAATTTTGTTTTAACATTACGTTTTTCGAAAATCGAAGACTCATAATCAGGTAGCGTTTGATCCTATACTCCTAGAAGGTGCCTTACATGTTGCGTGTGACATTTGTAAAAAAAAAAATACATAAAAGGGCAAAAGAATAGCGAAAACACTTCTATGATGATTACAAGAGGTAAGGACGTCATAACATTTTTATGACGCCGATAATGATATGCTTATCAACACAAGGATCATATCTGAAGCATACTTTGGGTCTAATCAATCATTGACACTGAGGGGCGATAAGTGACCCAATTATTTTAAACGTCGATTCTACATACACCACACTAAGTGGGCGAAGGGCAAGAATGAATGTTTGATTTATTTGAGCAAGCCAATTGAAAGAATAATATATCATCAAACTATTTTAATTCCATGAATTGCATGTAATTATTGAAAAAATTAACCTAACAAGTATGTAAATTACTATAATAACAACCACAATTATGTGGTAAATGTTAAATGGTAGAAAATGGTAACATTTATTTTAGATAATCTCTGTAGGATGTTTTCGTTTTCAGCCCATGTCAGACGTATGCTTCTGGGTTATACACTTCTTGTCATGAAATGCAATTGACATGAATGTTTGTACAACTATACTAATTGTGTTTTCTATAATGATAAGATAAATTAAGGCAGAACTGAAATAAAGAATCTTTATTGAAAGATTTCAGTGCATCCCAACCGCTTAATAGTTTTACTTTTACTTTATTTGGAATGATGGAAGGTGGTTGGAATATATATCTCAGCATCTACTATGGTATTGAAGGATGTTTATCACTAACGGAAACATGTTAACGCTAAATGAAAACGATTGAGAATTGAATACTTTATCAATTTATATTTCTAAATTCAAAGTGCTGTCAATCAATTGCATGCAAATAAAACAGCTGATTCATTAATTAAATGTTATGTGCTTACAAATCAGTCGTCGTACGTGAAACAACTATTTCATAATGGTCAATCAACTTGTGATAGTGTCTTTATTATATTCGAAGGGCTGATTCAGCTTCACAACTTGCAACGCTTGATGCAAAAGCATCCTTGTGAACAGCAACCCTCTATAAAAAAATAATCATGAGAATAAATGCAAGCGTTTAAAAGTTATATATGGTTTTTATTTTTTCTTGTTTCTCGTTTTTATTTAGATTAGACCGTTGGTTTTACTGTTGAATGGTTTTACACTAGTCATGTTTGGGCCTTTTATAGCTTGCTCTTTTGTGTGTTGAAGACCAATGGTTTACTTTTACAGATTGGGACTTGGACGGAGAGTTTTCTCATTGGCACTCATACCTCATCTTCTTATATATATTTGGAATATCGCATCAACTTAAATATATTTTATATAAATATATATACTCCATATTAAGATGCTACATGGAAATTTAAAGTTCACAAATTTGAAAGCATGGAATCGTCTTTTCTTGTCAGAAGTTTTATTCTCAACTCACCTTCGATTTATTATCTCGATAAAGGTAAAAATATAAGGCAAACTTTACAGTACCAGTTGTTTCCTTTATTCAGAGTTCAATGGGATAGATGTGTTCAACATAACCACCAAACTTTTTTTAGTGGATATCATCTATATTTATATAATGATAAGTGAAATTAAAAGATAATGCTATCTTTTTATTTTGATTCTGTATGAAATCAGCTTTATGTGAATTAAAGAACAAGTCAGAAAGAGGAGGAGCACTATTGGTCTCCAAGGGATTGCCAATTAATTAGTAAAAAAATACGTCCTCAATACGTATCACTATTTCAAGGCAAATGCAGATTATGTGAGTTAGGGATTTTAAGAGGCATATAGGGGATCTTCAATAACTTTAATCCATGCTTATTTAAAGCTTACATAATAAAAACTCAAATAGTTTAAAGAACTTAAACCTTAATTTGAAAAAGACAAACAAGCTCAACATAAAAATGCATATGAGTTAAAATTAAATGAACAAAATAAACTCATAACAGATACCAGAATTGGATTTGCACACAAGACGCGCGTTTCGTCTACAAAAGAATCACCAGTGACAACCAAATCAAAAAGTTGGAATAGCCAAATAGGTACGACGTTAAGGAGCAATGAAGACCAAATATTTCAAAAGATTTTGCCAGATACAGCTACTGTAATCTATTCCTGAGGTAGAAAATCCCTATTAGTTCAAAAATGTATTTTTTGTAAACATTAAGTTTATAAGTGTCACCATATCAATGATAATCATATATCCACAGAAGAGCTGACTACTTGACTGGTGATACCCTTGGGGAATAAAATCTCCACCAGCAGTAGCATTGGCCCAGGGTTGTAAATAAACTCATCATAGATACCAGGATTGAAATTTGGATTTACGCTAGACGCGTAACATCCTGAACTCCGAGGAAAATTCAAAACGGAATTACCGATCTAAAAAGACTTCATAATACAGTGCTCAGTAAGTTATTAATGCAGTCTGAAAAGAAAGCTGAAAGAAAATATAAGCTTGTTTAAAATCTCCGAAACATGCTGGTTTAAAAACAGTATCATCTTTCGCAATAACAATAATTATTACATTGAATTTATTGTTTTATGAGAGTCTGGAGGGGTATATAAATTAATTGTCGATTATTCTCTACTTTTTTTATATTTCTTTACTAATTCTGCCAATTTTGTTTCATCTCAGGACACCCCCCCCCCCCACACACACACCCTCTCCACTCCCGCCCCCACCACCACCCAATCAAATTCCATTTGTGTATTTCACCAATCCTCTTTTATTACAGAAAATAAAACATTGAAGACATCTTATCAGAATATTTAGGAGAATGTGAAAGTCATAAAAAAGAAAGATATAAGGACTTTTTACAAAATCATAGAGATACATATGGTAGGACACGTGCCTAACGGTGCTTTTAATTCAGTTCTAAGTCGAAAAATGCTGAATTTCTCTTCGGCAAACATATTGTTGGATGGCACAATTTAGTTAGAAACTTTGTACATGGTTTGTTCTATTTTTCCTGCGTTTGATGGACAATGTCCATCCTTTCAAATAACCTTTAGGTATACTTCGACGAAAATGAATTTCATTTAAATGTGACATTTAAAGCTATTATAGAGTAATTTATCTCCATCATCTGAACTAACCTAAATTGCAATTTTAGTAATCACTAATGTAACTGAAATACGATGTTAGATATTACTTATTTCGTAAATTTTATTCAGTAACAATTAGGTAGGACTCCACGTGGGGGAATTATTTCGATTCATTTCAGCATAATGTTTTCTATATATTTATTGCTTGCTTTCAATTAATTGACTGATTTCACGCTCTTAAAGAGTAAAAAAGTGTTTGTTTTCTTCTCTCCTGGATCTTCATAGTACTCTCCTAATTCGTAATAGTAGTGAAAGTAGAATCTTAAACATGTTTTAAGAATGCAATAACATTTGTACCGCTAATGGAATTGGACACGATTCCCATTTTACAAACAGCGTCCAAAAATTAAAAGTCTGAAATATTATACATTTAAGGAGACATCAATATCTTTTTATGATTATATAGCATTTCATGTGTCTGTTAGTCTGTGTTTCCTAAACAAATTAGTTCATGAAAATTTCCTACAATGAAATTATCATGAAAATGAAACTTATATAGATAAAAGATACCAAGAAGGAAAAGGGAGTTTATTGATTTTGGGTTCAACAGATCAAAGTTCAAGCTATGATGAGTTTGTTCAATATTTTGATGAAAAGGTTTTCGGGTGGTAACTTGTAATTCCCTTGATGAAATGAACCTTATTCAGATTGAAGACAGATATGATTATAAAGTAAGTGAGAGGTTTAGTTAGCTATAAAACCAGGTTTAATCCCGTATTTCCTACATAAGAAAATGCCTGTATTAAGTCAGGAACATTACAGTTGCTATCCGGTCGTTTGATGTGTATGAGCTTTTGATATTGCCATTTGGTTAGAGATTTTCTGTTTGGCGTTTTCCTCGTTGTTCGACATTTAGTCCAGTCAATCTAGCATTAATTTGCCCTAACCTTAAAGTAATTGTAACAGAAGATTTTTTAGTTTTAATCTTTAGCATTATATTCCAAATATGCACAGAAAAAAGTCTAACAAAATATAACTTGTGGAAGACTGAAAATAACGATTTTGAAATTCCGATGAAGATTTGCATTGAAATGGAGATAACTCTGCAAAAAAGGCAGAAATATCAATAAAAATTGATACAAAATTAAAAGTTTACCGCTTCTATTCAGCAGAATGCATTGATTCTTGATAGTCTAGCCGTCTTTAGAGCATAACAAACAACTCTAAAGGTCTTTCATATCTTTTATCAAGCTACATCCTAGATTTCGTAATTCATTAGTTGACCATTTATTAAATTTTTCCATCATACACTACAAACCAGTAATAGTCTGAAATGGCCTATATCTGTACTAGAATGTACTGATTTTTACTCGACCAGTCTGAATTGGTCTGAAATTTACTTGATAATACTCGACTGTAGTCTGAACCATACTTATCAGTCTGAATTTGTACTTGACCAGTTCTTAACCATTTTATACGAGTCTGAACAATGCTCGACCTAGTCTGAACCATACTCGACCTAGTCTGAACCGTACTCGACCTAGTCTGAACCATACTCGACCTAGTCTGAACCATACTCGACCAAGTCTTAACCAACCTAGACCTATTCTTTGTATCTATCAACTGAATTTTATCAATTTAGGAAATACTTTTAATAAAAATGAAATTTGAACAACAACTTGATATTAAAAATGTATTCAATATAGTTTTGAAATTAAAATTTCACAATAATCAATCATAATATTAATCAACACTTACATAATAATATATATCAACCTTAAAATACAAATAAAACAAGCTGATCAAATAATCTAATAAAAAATATTTTCAACATTATTCAAAATTTTATGAATATTTCTGAAGTATTTTATGCTAACTGGACTATTTTCACCATTAACTTAAGCCTAGTATAGATTTATGTTGTCAGTTGACTTTAGTTAATAATGCAGTGAATGTTTTTTTTATTAACATTTATATAAAATGGTATATAAAATAACTTGATATATTTAAAAAAAAAATGAGATCTCAATTGTTTTGTTTTATTAAAACAAGAATTTAATATAATCATGATAATAGAATTTCCATATCGATCCTAGATAACCTTTTTAAATAAGCAGAAAATGTGTTCCAAAGTAACAGTAAAAATTTATTTCAATTGATTTAAGTATTTTTTGTCAAATTAAAGACATGGCATTCATTAAGCAATTTGATATGGTCTAATTGCCTCAGTACATGTGTGTTTTACCTGTAGGTAAAAAGAAAACCCTATTTTCTTAAATTCGTGTATTACTTGTATATTCGAAAGGCCTTGTTTTTTAAGTTAAACAGGATTTTGCAATTTTGAATAAATGTTATTTAGAATTTAATACCTCTGACCAGGTGTGATCTTATCTATGAGTTTGCCCCAAGCAGAGGTTATACTTTATATTTCACCTCTACTCAGAAAAACAATTTTATTTATTTGTTTAGTTTTATCCCTTTTTGATATAAATTATTTATAATATATTATTTTTTTTATCCTATTTGTAAATATAATAATAGTTATATTTCTAATATAAGGTTAAATAAAGACAACAATAGTATACCGCTGTTCAAAACTCATAAATCTATGGACAAAAAACAAAATCGGGGTAACAAACTAAAACTGAGGGAAACGCATTAAATATAAGAGGAGAACAACGACACAACATTAAAATGTAACACACACAGCAACGGACTAAGCATTAGACAAAATCCGATGAGAATAACCAATTTATAAATTTTGTTGACTGTTGTTATATATGTCAGTTTAAAAGATATTTATTTTAACAGTTAAAAAAGTAGAGGTTATTTGGTCTAGTATGGTTCAGACTGGTCGAGTATTGTTCAGACCTTTTGTTAAGTATGGTTTAGACTGGAAAAATAGGTCGAGTACAGATTAAGAATGGGTTAAGACTGTTTCAGACTGGTCGAATAATAGTTCAGACTATTTTCAACGGCAAAGATAAGGGTCAAGTACGATTCAGTACAGTCGAGTATGGTTCAGACTGGGGTCGAGTAATGTCAAGTAAAAGTCAGACCAATTCAGACTGGTCGAGTAAAAATCAGTACAGTCGAGTACAGATATAGGCCATTTCAGACTTTAATGGTTTGTAGTGATATGAAGGTAAAGAATCTAAAATTTGATAAGAAATTAATTGGGCATATATTCTTGTTTTTGTAGTTTAAAGTATCTTTAAACAAGGTAGATGCTGAACAAATATAATTTACAGATATATACAATATCAAATTTTCATATTATGTTTTCAAAATGGTCACAAAGCCACACATTTGCAATTTCTTTAATGACAAAATGTGCAAAAATACCCATAACACTTCGATTTTGTATATTTCATGAGCAGTAGATGATATATTATAGTCAACTACGAAAAACCCGACCAAAGTATGATGCATTATATGAATTTTAAGAAAATCAATAAAAAACTGACAAAAAAACTCATTTTTGCGGAGTTATTTTCGCTTTCCAATGTTAATTTCCACAGGAAATTAAAACTGCTGATTCTGAGTCTTCTTCGAGTTTGATTTTATGGGTCTTTTTTCTGTGTATATTTGGGACTTAATGCTATAGATTAGAAAAGCATTTTCTGCTGCAATTAATTTGAGGTTAAACCTTAGTTTTACTGGACTAATTTTGTTAATTACATTTTGGACATTTTTAAAATTTAAAATATGGTAAAGGAGTCAAATTTGTAATCTGAGTAACAGCTTTCGGATTCAATGTGCCACCAACTTCTATCGTTTATATTTTGAGGTCATCCTGCTTATAATTGACACCGATATGTTTTGTGAAAAATGATGTTTTTCTCTTCTTTGATAAAATAACAACCCAGAAAATTTGCAAAGTTTATTACAGATTTTGAGAATAAATTTTACTTCCCATATCTTATCGTGCCAAATGTTTCGGAAATACCAAAATTAAAATTTAAATGAAAGAACAATTGTACGTCAAGGTAAAAAACCCAAGATTTTTCTCTTCTTTATTTGCTATAGACTAACAAAAATTACTACAACTGAAATAATGGGTAAGGGCAATAACGCTTGTCAATGTTCTCTCGTTACTTTTGTTTTATAGATTTGTGCTTGAGAATAATGTACATTCATTAGGTATTTTGAAGCAATAGAATAAATCTGTTCAAACTCACTCCTAATTGAACAATTTTAATATTTTTCATCAAGGCACTTTAGTTTAAAAAAATATACCTCATATAGAACGTTAAAACACATAACCGTTATAAAGTATGAATGATAAAAATTAAATGAAACCCTCCAAAATGAACAAGAACATGCATTTTGTTAATTGTCAATAATAGTATTTTTGGTATTTGGTTATTATCTCATTGACCATGCCAAAAATAATCCTCCTGTGTGGATGGACATATTTTTGATATATCCATAAGTCAACAAAAATAAATGTATGGTATCAAACTTAATATTCGTTAGGTATTACAGTAGACTAGTCCGGTAGTATCCAGAAGTCATCTCTGTTGGTATATAGTTTGCATTAAGTCTGAAATACGCACGAATTGCTGATACATCACAACGAGTCCATGCATTGGTTTTGTATTTCTTTTTGTTTTTTTTGTTATTTGGACATAAGTGTCAGTATGAATGAAATACAATTAAATCTGTGAACGTGAATTTGACAGCTAATGCCAAATTAAAGGTTTGTGTCATCAGTAGCATATTTACATTTTCGTGAATAACGTTTAATTTTTGAATTAAATAACCGAATAAGAATGTAAATTACTGTAATAACAATCACAATTATGGGATATGAGGAATGTGGGTGTTGCCGATTGAACATTTCCATAATACGTATAATACTTGAATTGAAAGAGGTCACAGTGGATTCATTAATATTCGTTGGATACCAATTTTCGTGGATTTGTGGGTACAGGGGAACCACGAATTTAAATTTTCAACGAAATGCAAATTTTCTAAAGTTGTATATGCAGACTTTCCAAAACCACGAAATTGAATATTCATGGAAATGCATGTTTTCCTAAATCCACGAAAATTGGTAACCTTTACTGTCTTTTCAGTTGCGAATTATTTTATTTTCATACCCAGGAAAAAATGCACGTAAAATGAATATGAAATTCAAGTAAAGTGGAAAATCAAAAAATTAAATAAACAATAAAAATGGATAGCAGATGGAAATGCTGTAAAGTGTAGGATTCCTAAATCCCAAAGTTAATTCAGATGCATCTGTTTAATGATTAACTAACCACGTTAAACCAAGTTTTATTCTATCAACACAAACAAACGATTTGAAGCAATAATAACATCTGAAGGTGTGGTTATCTTTTTTGTAATAATAGAATCACTAGCCCAGTAGTCTGCACTTCTGTGTTGACATGAATTATCAATGATATGGTCACTATTATAAATTAACTGTTTACAAAAGTTTTAATTTTTAAAATACTAAGGCTTTTCTATCTCAGGAATAGATCACCCTTGCTGTATTTAACAAAACGTTTAGGATTTTTGGTCCTTAATGCTCTTCATCTTCGTACTTTATTTGGGCATTTTATCTTTTTGGGATTCGAGCGCGCGAAACGTTTGTCTGACGAAATACAAAAATTCAATCTGATATCTATGATGAGGTTATCTGATTATGCAGTGGTTGAAGGGAGGCATTTATGTCTGTAGTTAATCTCTATAAAATACTGTAAATCCACAAATTAATGCGTGCATTTGTTTTAAAGGGTCCTTTGTTCTTTGGCAAAATTGAGAAATCAAACAATTATGCAGCCGTTTAAGTTCTCTAAGAGAGATTTCGAGTTGATTTTGTGTTCTACGGTATTGATGGTTTTGTCTCACAGTTTTTTTTTGTTTTTTTTTGGTTTTTGCAACACGGTTTAATGTTCTCTGTCTCCATCTTTTCCTTTATATTCATAATGCAAGAGTTAAAGAAGAACAATACAAGAAAGTAGGACGCATTCGAAACCCTAAAAGTGTACCGTATGTCATTGCATGAAAGCTTTGCAAATATTTGCATATGACAATTAAAGCGTTTTTGAAGATCATACCATTATATTCAAGGACTTTCAGTCTCAGAATGTTTTACAAAATCACAGTAGTAATTCTGCTACGGTCAGAGACGTTACCCCTGTTGTCTTTTGATTCAATGTGTTATTCAAGTCCTGCCTCTATACCAAACACATGGCCTTGACGCAAAGTCATCATTTATTTGCAAATGGGTTTTTCTTCGTTTTGACAACAACTTAACCCTAGTTACACAAAGCCCATAGAAAATTTACTTTTAAAAAGTGTATACATACTAAACAGAATATGACCTCTTTATGGACCAGCATTAAATGTTAATACTTGCAATTATTGAAGTAAATTATCCTTATCCTAAAATTTCATCTATATTCGTTACACTGTTAGCAATTTTCAGAAATCACAAACTGACATACTGCACTAGATGTTACTTCGACTGTAAGTATTCTTTGAAATTTTAAACAGAGGATGTTTCGAGTGGACATTTATTTTCATTTGTACTTTTTCAAAATATGACCATCTGTTTGATACTTTTGCTGCTGGAATGTTAGTCAATGAGGTTAGCTAGTTCATCGGGTTTTGTTTCATATAAATTTGCTTTATAAGAATTTAAAATAATTTTAATATGAGGTTGTATCTTCCTCATGCACAAGTTTAATGTCCGGGTTTGGTTTACCCTTTAGTTTTCTTTTTTTTCAGCTTTTCAGCATTTGTTGTTTTCTTTATTCTAAAATATTACGGCATCGAACATTAGTGAAGAGATATTAATTATAAAAATGAGCATCTTTTCAAACAAATGGTAGAGTTATTCTTATTTTAACTTAATTTAAATGATATTTAAAAATGCATAGTCTTCAAAATAGCTTTTTAATCAAAATACATTTGTCAATAGTATTCCAACAAGCGTAGAAAATTGAAAACATCATATATAATATGTATAAGACCACATTACAATCTCTAAAATGGGGAAAAAACAATATAATTTGCTCCATAGGTGATAATTTAACAGGTTTTGTTTTCATAACAATTATCAATTTCATGACAAACCTTACTTGATATAACAAAATACATTTTTTGGTTTCCAAACTTAATGACCCCGTAGTATTCCTTGTAATTTCAGGGATCGTATTTTTTTGGGTCAAAATTCCTTTAAAAGTAGCATATGAACAAACTTGTCATTTTCCTAAATGTGATAATCATGATAATATTTGAATGAAATTGTCCGATCTTTCAAAAGCTATATTTTATAAGGCCTAGAATTTAAAAATGTTGTCTTCCAAAACAGACTAAATTAACAATAATAAGGTGGAAAAAGCAAATAAAACGTATACATTTAGACAACAGATGGTGGTTTCATTCTTATTATGAAACAAACAGTTTATTCTTGGAAATGAAAAACAAAAATCTTTGAAAAGTACACAGTGATTTGAAAACGAGAGATTACTTTGTTTAATTTTTTTCACAAGATGGTATATATATGATATGGATATCACTAGCTGCAGAGCATCGCTCTAAATAACTTCTTCATACAACAAATATAAACAATAAATGATTTTTTAAAGGCCATTTCTACATATAGCGACATAATTCTAATTTGCATCTTGCACGTTGCGGCACAGTTTTGTTGAATTGCTAAAGGTCAATTGGAATTAAACCATAATCATGTTATTTTCAAAAGGAAGACCTAGTGAAAGTTTAAAGTTTCTGTTAGTTTGGCAGTGTTTTAGACAAATTCTTGATTTAATCATGTGGGAGTACAATTCGACACTTTTGATTTGATTTGGGGCAGTAAAACAGCTTTTCTGATTTACCTTCGTCAAACCAAAAATGTGATCATTTTGATAAATTTCCTGATACAAAACTTTGAATTTTTCGAAAAACTAAGGATTTTCTTGTCCCAGGAATAGATTACCTTAGCCGTATTTGGCACAACTTTTTGGAATTTTGGATCCTCTATGCTCTTCAACTTTTATATTGTTTGGCTTTATAACTATTTTGATATGAGCGTCACTGATGAGTCTTATGTAGACGAAACGCGCGTCTGGCGTACAAAATTATAATCCTGGTACTTTTGATAACTAATTAAAGCCAAGGATTCTTAAATGCACATATATTTGAATGTATCAAAACAATTTTAAAAAATCATTGTATTTAATTGGGTTTTATAATCTATAAAATAAAATAAAATGTACACACAACTTGCATTTCATTCCAGAAAGGATGAAGATCATCATAGTATTTCTAGGAGCTATAAGTTTGAGAACAGCAGTTTCAATACTAGACAAGAGAGAAGGTATTGTAACATTTAAAAATAAATTAAAATGTTCATATTAGCAGCTGCTTTGTACAAATACAATAAATACATATTATAAAGTTGAAAATGATTATTGCACTTTGCGTACGTTGTGTGAAGTTAAATGACATTATTTCCCATATTACAGTAGCTTTTTTATTACACATAAAGCTATATATGGTTTCCATTATTCATTAGGTGTGAAATATGCAATATAGAAAATAATACTTTTTTATTTATCAAAATCTTAGCAGTTTCAAAACAATCATCTAATCTGAGCATTTAATACTTTATTTAGACCTTAACAGCAGTCGTAGATAATGAATAAATAGCGTATTTAATCAAATGTCAAATTTGAAGGTGATTGTCAAGTGTTTAAAGTGATGACTTTTAGCAATATAATTGACATTTGTTAAACAACAATCATGTTATAAAATTGGAAATGGGGAATATGACAAAGAGACAACAACCCGACTAAAGAGTAGACAACAGCCGCAGGCCACCAATGTGTCTTCAACGGAGCGGGAAAATCCTGCATCCGGAGGTGGTCCTCGTCTGGCCTCTAAATAAAATTATGTACTTGTTCAGTAAAAACGGACGTCACACTAGACTCCAAAACATATAAATGAACTAGAATAATAAAAAAAATGTACAATACAAACAAAGGCCAGAGGCTCCTGACAGGCGTAACAATGCGGCGGGTTTAGACATGTTCTGTGAGATTTCCCCCTATCCTATACCTCTGGCCGATGTAGAATAACGACATGATTGTATAGTTATAGAAACTATGAGCTTAAGTATGAACATGATTAAAACGATATATTTTGATGAAAAAAATGTGTTCATAAAATGGTGTGATTTAAAAAATAAAAGTATTGATGGCTA